>CAMZMU010000033.1:75991496-76240234 GCA_947311845.1 Poa pratensis
ATACACTGTTGCCATGCCTCTGCAACGGTCACCACCGTACCACCGTACCTCGGTCAGGGGACAAGACGTGGCTTGCCCATCTCCTGTAGCCTAACGGCAGAACTAGCATGTCCCCCTGACCGAGACAGGACGTGGCCTGGCAGAGCTACCTCGTAGCCTTTTCCCAGACCTCGCGTGGTCAGCGATCAGAGACGTGCAGGCCCGCCGAACCCGGAGCACGCCTCTGCCATGCTCCTTGACAGACGCTCCCGTGTCAGGCGCTCTTGTACCCGGCTGGAAGTGACAGGAGCATTGACTCCTGCCCGACCTACAGCCCATCACCTCGGTTAGCTCGGCACGGAACGGCCGTACCTCGGGTCTTGCGCTTAATATCCTTTACCAGTCGGATCTTACTTCCTCCCCACAGCTTCTCCTGCACTCACAGCACAAACCACTGCACCGAGGTGTTAGGTCGGCGCTGAACATAGCTCGGACAGTGAACCTCGGCCTGGCCAACAGTATACCTCGGACCCCTATGGGCCAAAATAGGTCGGCCTGTACTCTCCAGGTCAAGATGAAGCTCGGACCTTCCCAGGCCCCAAACAGGTCGGCCCTTTCCGTACCTCGGCACAACTTCGAACACCACCTTATGCCAAGCCTTGACCCTACCCGGGGATACTCCCCCGACATTAGTCCCCGAAGCTGGTGCGGTCCTACGACCTCGGAAGGAGGGCCGTAGCAGGTTCAAAACAAGCATTACACACCTCCTAAACCGACCTCCAACATAGTCACGCCGAGGTACCTCCCACACACCACCATCCAATCCGAGGTAGATATGCGAACTGAACTCTCCGAGCTATCTGACTCAGCACCATCTTGCCTCAAGATTTTCCGAGGTACGTGGCGAAGAATCTCTGCCCGGGCTTCGGAATCCGGACCTCTGCCAAGCAGATTCTGACCACACGCCGCCCTCGTCAGCCGGACCCACCGAACAGCGCACCTGCGCACTCAAGTACTTGACCGCCCCCGACCCCTCGATTCTTGCGCTGACCAGCGCAGGAAATCCGGGGTAGGCGGTTGCCACCTGCGGCCCACGATGTGGCCGATCGTGCGGCCACAAACCGCGTAACCGTGCGCCCACTCGCACACGATCCCGCGCCTCCCGATAACCGCGCGGTAGTGGCGCAGTTAATGCGGGCAGTTACCGCACGCGGCTATAAGTAGGGCCCCACGGGCAACTTCGCCATCTTCTTCCTCCTTCACTCGCCGTCTCGCCTCCATCGCAACCAGTGCCGCCGCTTCCGGTTGAGAAGAAACGTTCCCGCCGTCGCCGACGAGCAGCTCCTTCGTCGCCGCTGCGACCGCGTCACCGGCGCCGCCCTTCAGCACCTCGTTTTCACGGTATGCACTCCCTTTCTTGATACCCTAGGCATTGCCCTAGGTTTCTTCCTCTTTGCGCTTTGGTTCTTCATATGTTCTTGAATAAAATCTATTTACCTCCTCCGGTAGATCTTACTTGCATACTTTTTTGGGTAGTAACGAGTTTCATACCTCGGACTGATGCTCGCCTAGCATATGTGCTCTATACATTAGATAGCCGTCCAACTCCTCCTGAGTTAGCCAGATATAGCCTTAGATTCCAGATTTACTTTTTCTTTGCTAAACTTCTGTGCATTCTTCTGCAGATTGATTCTGCCGAGATGTCTCCTCCTGAGACTTCGGAACAAACCGAGGTTCCAGACCTCGAACTGGAGGTCGGAGAACGAGCCGGCTGGGAAGGTTCGGATGTAACTCCGGACGAAATCCAGTGGCTCAGGGCGACTCGGCGGATTCCCGCCGGGGTAGAGTGTCGCCTGCCAGAGGGCGAACTCGAGCCTCAAGTCAAGGAAGGGGAACGGGTGGTCTTCGTCGCGCACTTCCAGCGCGGCTTCGGACTGCCCGTTAGTGATTTCTTCCGGAGCTTCCTCGACAAGTTCGACTCCAGGTTCATCACCTCCCCGCCAACGCCATCACCACTCTCTCCTGCATCGTTTCCTTCTCTGAGGGATACCTCGGCCTCAAAGCCACGGTAGACCTCTTTTCTCGCTACTTCCAACTTAAGCGGCAAGTGATCCCGGATCCGAAAAACAAGGATCTGCCCAAGCTACTAACCGCCTGCGGAGCAGCCATCGTAGCTCCTCGCCGAAACTCCATCTTCCCACGTATCGCTACTCCGGACACCGTTCGCAAGTGGCTCCGGACGTGGTTTTACGTGAAGAACTCCGGCGAAGAGGACTTCCTCAACTGCCGGCGTTTAACCTCAGCCCTCCTACAGAACCGCTCAACTGGGACTACACTCCCCCTCACAGCGAAATCAAGTCCATCCATGGGTATGTTGCGAAATGGCAGGACCCGGAGGACCCTGCGAACGACGGGAAAGTCCTGACGGCTGACGATCTGGCCTGCACATTCGTGAAGCGCAGGGTCTCCCCTCTCCAGGCGAGGACTCACAAGATCTGCCACATGAGCGGTCTTTATGATCCACCCGCCATACGCACGTTGCACTGGACAACGCCGCGGTAGCTCGGCGAGTCCGAGCTATCACCAAGTCCAAGATCCTGACGCTTGGACATGGGGAAGGGAACCCCACTACAGGACCAAGCCACCAAAACAGGTACGCTGTTCCGACGTTTTCTTCGGTACTCCTTTACCACCGAGGTCTTGCTACCGACGTTCATCTTGACCATTTTCTTCCTAACTCCTTTTCATATGTCTGCCATATAGCTGTTCTCCCGCCAGACCGCCGAGGATGGAGTCCATCCTGCGGACCACTTCGGCAAGGATCTCCTGTCGAGGACCCACCATCCAACGGACCCTGACAACGAGGATTACATGCCCATTGCCTCGGCCCGCGTCACCACCGCGGGTAAGCCTCAAGCACAAGCTTCAGTTCAAGAGATTTCGGATGACGAGGAGGGATTTCTCGTCATGGAACCAATAAACGCGGTACCTATCTCCTGCCTTCCTCACCTTCCGAACTTTACTCCAGCAACCAGCCGGAAACGCGCTGGTGCCGCAACTTCGGCCGCCGAACCATCCGCCACTGGAGCCTCCGGACCCACTGAGGCTCCGGTCAAGAGACGTCGGCTGAAGAAGTCCGGAAATCCTCCTCATGCCCGAGGGGGCAAGAGGTTTCCTACTTCGGATGGGTAATGCTTTGCTTCTATAGCCAACATGTTTGTTGCTTAAACTATACCTCGGTATAACACTTAACCATCTTCCCTTCGTTGCAGTGACCCCATAGACGTGGATCAGGAGGTATCCTCCATGACTGCACCCGTTGGTGCCTCTGAAGCCACGACCACCCCGACGAACTCTCGCCCCGTATCTCCTCCACCGAGGTCTGGCCCGGCCTTGGAGAAATCTGCCCCCCCGAGGTCAGACTTCTCCGCGTCCTCAAACGGATGCGGGGACCAATCGCGCCAGAACTCCGGCTACCGCCTTGCCGGAGCCTCGACTCTCCCCCCGCAGCCAGACTGCCCGCAACCAACAGCAGCAACAGCAGAAGCACAGCAGAAGCAACAGCCCAAGCAGCAGCCCAAGCAACAGCCCCAAAAACCAGTTCGCCAGACTACCTTGCCGTTGGAGAAAGGCAAGGAGAAAGAGAAAGAGACGGTGAAGTCTAAGGTCACCCCCAAACCAACATCTGGGTCTGGCACCCTGACTATCTCTTCTCCTTCAAGGATGCAACCGAGGTCTCCTCCCCCGGTGACACGCCGAATTCCTCCATTCGCCGCACCCGTTGATGAGACTGCTCCTCCGGCCGACGAATATGCTCGGAGGCATCTCTTATATGGATAACCGGCCTGCTTCAAGCTCCGAGGCTGCTTGCCTTGGAGGCCTCGGTTAGGGGCATCGAGCAGGGCGGACCGTGGGGATATCCTCCTCTGCGCACTGACAGTGACCAGAGCCTCGGCTCCTTGGAACACTACAATGCAGACTGGAATTCTGCAGACGAGGTCTCCTCGGCCTCCCTAGCTGCTCCGGTGGCTGAGCACCTGCGGGAAACAGCGCCTGCGGCCGAAGCGTAACGACCTACAAGTCGCTGCCCTGCGTGCTGCTCAAAACATCGACGTAAGTCCTATTCTCTTTACTTTCATGCAGTATCTCATCTAATATCCACCATTCCCAGTCCCCGAGATTCGAGGTAAACTATTGACGCTCCGCCGGAGTTAAAATTGTTTGGCTTGAATCTCAACTTTCAATTTTCATCCGACGTATCCAAACCATTTTACCTTACTTAGCATGCACCTCGGGTACGAGTCCCCGAGACTCCTGTCGAGGCATACCCCGGCAACATTTTCCCAATGATTTGACTCCGAGTCCCCGAGACTCTTGTCGAGGTATAGCCTTTCTAACCGAGCTATGTTTTTCTTCCTTGCAGAATACTATGAACGTCCGCACGGACATCTTCCATACCCTCTGTTTGACCACAAGAAACTCCACGACGAGCACAAGGCCGTCCTTGCAGAAAAGAACTCTTTGGACGAAGCTCCAAGAGAAAGCCGAAGTAGCTCGTCTGGTAAAGGAACTGAAGCGCATCACTGAGCTGCGGACGTCGGAAAAAGAGCAGCTGCAGGCGGAAAAGGCCAGTGTTGTTGAAACAGAGAAGAAACTTCGGGAGGATGCCGCCAAGGAACATGAGAATGCGCTCCAGTTAGCCGAGGCCCGCGCCACCTCGGCCACCGAGGCTTATGAAGCCCTTCAAGCTTCGGTTAACCAGCTCCTCCCGACGCTGGAACGCATCAACAAGAAATGGACGGTAAGCTTCTTGCCCCCCTTATCCTTGCTTTGTCCTCAACAGTACTGGCTCTTTGCCGAACTGTTTCTTTCATTATTAACAGGCTATCCTTCTGCAGAGCACTTCACCTACACCCAAATTCGGCTCGCAATATCACTGATCAGCACAGGAAGAGGCGTAACGAGACGAACCCCGCTGGACCATTGAGGACCACATCGTGGCCATCAAAGCTCGGATCCATCCCTTGAAAACCATTGGGTCCGAACTCCTCGATGCAGGTGTGTCTGCTTTCCGAGCCTTGTGGCCTCTTGCCGATGCTCCCAATACTACGCCTGAGCTCGCCGCCAAGCTTCGTGAAGCCGAACAAAGACTTCGAGAGTGGCGCTCATCTTCGGCTCGCGCTGGAGCTGATGCCGCTCTCAAATTCATCATGACTTGGTGCGAGAAGCTCGACCTCGAAAAGATGGACACTCTTCGCCGAGGCTCGCCCTGGTCCACGGACCCAATTCTCATCCAGCGCGCGAAAAGATGGCTGCCTTCTTCGCTGGATATGCCAACACCAAGAACTTGAGCGAGGGAGACACCTACTCCGACGCCGAAGATGACGAGCCAGAAGAGGATGAATACGAAACAGAATCCGACGTCGAAGCCGAGCAAGGTGACGATGGTGACACCCGCGAAGCAGAAACCGAGGCTTCTCCACAACCTGGTGCCGAGGTTACTGCCGACGTTGCCAGCACCTCCCAGGCTACCTCGGCTCCGGACGAAATCCCTGCTGCATCGGCTGCTGCCGACGTAATTCCTGATGCCTCGACCTGAACTTATGCTTGGCCAAAAAACTTCATTAAATCCCCGGTATGCCGGGACGCAGATGTAATCAAACTTAAGTAGTTCCTTTTGCTACCTCTGTTACTATCATGCTTATCGAACCATGCTTTTCTAAGCTTTACGTCGAATCCTTTTGAATGATTGCTCGAGTTTACTTTCGTGTTTACTATGTTTGGCATTCTTTGCTCTTGACTACCTTTGGCAGATGCCAGTCGAGTCACAAGATTGTTGTTCATAGCATACAGTACTTGGTAAATTCCGAGGTATGTTTCAAAGTCATCCGACATAAACGAAAGGTAAAGACAGGGGTTAGTAAACGACACATGCCGAACTATAATTTTGGACCGAGTCCCCGAGTTCATTTTCATGTCTCCCACGTTTTTTCCTCTTTGCTCTTGACTACCTTTTAGGCAGATGCCAGTCGAGTCACAAGATTAGTTTCATAGCACACATTACTTGAAGTTTGAGACGAGGTTCAAAATAGTTCGGCATATGAACGAAACTGACAAACAGAGATAAAACATAAGCACAAGAGCGAGGCAGTCCCCGAGCTTTAACCTCGGAGTGCCGACATTTTTATTAAGGATTAACCGAGGTACATACATTGCGCCTTTCATGAGTAGAAAGGTCGGAGTAGAGCTACGTTCCATGGTCGCCTGACCTCTGACCGGGGTTGTCCAGCCCATCTTCCCTTGGTTCCTGCGCATCTATAAGATAGTAGGAATCATTGAGCAGAGCTCGGCTCACAACGAACGGTCCCTCCCATGGAGGTGACAACTTGTGCCGGCCTTTCTTGCGCTGCACCAACCTCAGCACCAAATCTCCCTCGTGAAACACACGAGGGTTGATACTCCGGCTATGATAACGTCGGAGACCTTGCTGGTAAATTGCTGACCGAGATGAGGCCAATTCTCTCGCTTCCTCAAGCAGATCTACTGCATCCTCCCGAGCCTCTTTTGCCTCGGCTTCAGTGTACATTGCCACTCTGGGCGCATCATATTCGATGTCAGTGGGTAGCATAGCTTCTGCCCCATAGACCATAAAAAATGGCGTATAGCCAGTGATCGATTTGGCGTGGTCCTTAGACCCCACAGTACTGCTGGTATCTCATCTATCCAACACCCCGGCGTTTTCAGCAGTGGTTCAATGAGCCGAGCCTTGATGCCGGCCAACACTAGAGCATTTGATCTTTCCACTGTCCATTAGACTCCGGGTGTGCCACCGAGGCTATGTCCAGCCGGATTCCCTTGTTCATGCAAAACCGAGCGAACTCTCCAACAGCAAAGTTAGTGCCGTTGTCCGAGATAATGCTATGGGGGTAGCCATATCGCAGAATAATCTCCTTCAAGAAAGTCACTGCTGAATGACCATCCAACTTCCGGATTGGTTTCACCTCGATCCACTTGGTGAATTGTCCACCATCACCAATATGTGTGTCATGTTACCTCGGGCTGGTTTGAACTCTCCCACCATATCCAAACACCATACCGCAAACGGCCAAGTGATAGGAATTGTTTTGAGCGCCGAAGCTGGCATATGCGTTTGCTTGGCAAACCTTTGGCATCCTTCACATCTCCGGACTATGGCCTCTGCATCAGCAAGAGCAGTGGGCCAATAGAACCCATGCCTAAACACCTTGGCCACCAGAGCTCTTGTGCTGCAATGATGACCACACTCTCCTTGGTGGATCTCCAAAAGCATCTCCTTGCCTTCAGCTGGCTCAACACACCGTTGCAACACCTCGGTTACGCTTCTTTTATAGAGCTCCTTGTTGATGATGGTGTACGCCTTGGCCCTCCTTTGAATCCTCCTAGCCTCGGTTGTGTCACTTGGCGTGCTTCCCTCCGTTATGAACTTCATAATTTGCTCCGCCCACTCCGGCACCGGGTGCAAAGGAAAAAGTTCCTCATCCACCTCCATTGGCTCGGCCACCATAATCTCCTCCATTATTTCCTCCACCATCCTGCGACCAGTCCCCGAGTCTGGATGAGCAGTCCCCGAGCTCTGCCACGCAGTCCCCGGGTCCGACCAAACGCATCCGACGTCTACCTCCATTGGAACAGGTCCGGGCTCTTGCTCCGCCGGGATGAAAATAGATTCGGATTCAGGAGAAGGTTTGATTGAAGGAGTTCTCAAGTGATTCAGGGCTACCCCTGGTGGTACTGCCTCTTTTGATGAACCGAGCTTTGACAACACGTCGGCAGCATCATTTTCTGCCCGAGGTATATGCCTGTACTCACACCCTTCAAAGAACCCGGATATCTTTTGCACATGGAACCGATATAACGCCATGTTGGCATCCAGAGCATCCCAAGTTCCAGAAGATTGTTGCACCACCAGGTCGGAATCGCCGAAGCACTCTACACGCCGGATACCGATCTCCTTTGCCACCTTGAGGCCATGGATTAAGGCCTCATACTCCGCCACATTGTTTGATGCTGAGAAATGAATCTGCAGCACGTACTTCAGCTGATCTTGCTTTGGCGAGGTGAGGACTATTCCAGCCCCCAGCCCGATCTTTGTTTTGGACCCATCAAAATGCATTTTCCAATAATTATAGTCCGGCCTGGGTGGCTCATACTGCATCTCGGCCCAATCACAAAAGAAGTCCGGCAACGCCTGGGATTTAATTGCGTCTCTTCTCTCATAATGTGGTGCATATGGAGACACCTCAATCGCCCATTTGGCAACTCGGCCAGTTGCATCTTTGCACCCGATGATCTCCGAGATTGGAGCTTCGCACACCACCGTCATGGGATGCTCCTGGAAATAATGCTTCAACTTCTTGACCGCCAGGTAAACACCATACGTCATCTTCTGGTAGTGAGGATAGTTCTGCTTCGAGGTAGAGATCACCTCGCTCAAGTAATACACCGGTCTCTGCACCGACCTGCCACCTTCTTCGCGCTCCACCACCACTGCCACACTTACAACTCGGTTTGTGGCCGCAATGTAAAGTAACATCGGCTCATTGTGCAATGGTGACGCTAACACCGGGGCAGTGGACAACATCTTTTTCAGCTCACCAAACGCCACGTCGGCCTGCGGGGTCCATGTAAACCCGGTACTTTTCTTCATGAGCTGGTACAAAGGCAAGGCTTTTTCTCCTAGCCGAGCTACAAATCGGCTCAACGAGGCTAGGCACCCTGTGAACTTCTGCACATCTTTCAAACACTTCGGTAACTTCATGCTCTCAATAGCTCGGATTTTGGCCGGGTTAACCTCGATACCTCGGCTAGACACCAGGAATCCGAGCAACTTTCCAGCCGGGACACCAAAGGTGCACTTGTCCGGGTTAAGCTTCAACCGATACTTTCTCAAATTCACAAATGTCTCCTCGAGATCCTCGAGGAGAGTATGTTTCTCCTTAGTTTTGATGACAATATCGTCGACATACACTTGCACATTTTTGCCCATCTGAGAGTGCAGGCATTTCTGCATACACCTCTGATAAGTTGCCCCGGCATTTCTCAGACCAAAACACATGACACGATAGCAATACGCCCCATACGGGGTAATAAAAGCGTCTTTATTTGATCCTTTGGGTTCAGTGGTATCTGGTGAAAACCAGAGTACGCATCGATAAAGATAACAGTTCACAACCAGCAGTGGAATCGATCACTTGATCAATCCGAGGTAATGGAAACGGATCTTTTGGGCACGCCTTGTTGAGGTTAGTGAAGTCAATGCACATGCGCCACACCTTGACCACGGCTGGCTCGTCTTTCTTCTTTTCCACCAGACCGGATTGGATATCCAGTCCGGATGCAGTACCTCCATTATGAACCCGGCTGCAAGCAACTTAGCCAGCTCGTCCAGCACCACTTGTCTCCGGTCGTCTGAGAGACGACGGGTCGGTTGCCTCACCGGTTTCACCTCTGGCCTAACAAATAAAGAGTGCTCTGCCAACTCCCTCGGAACACCTGGCAGGTCCTTAGCCGACCATGCAAAGATATCCCGATTCTCACGGAGGAAGTGACAGAGCTCGCCTTCCTATTTCTCGCCTAGCCCGGTCCCAATGATGGCCACATGCTCTGGGTGCTCCGGGTCAATGGGGATCTTCTTGGTCTCCTTGGGTACCTCGAACGCCGCAGTTGAGTCCGGGCTCATCAGTCCGGACAGGCCGAGCTGTGTTGACTGCGCCATTGCCACCACTTGATGCAGCTTCTTCTTCTCGGCTGCGATCACCAAAGACTCGGCTAGGTTAGATCCCGCCGAGGCACACTGAATTGCTCGCTTGTAGTCACCCGAGATGGATATGATCCATTAGGCCCTGGCATTTTCATCTTCAGGTATGCAACATGGGTGGAAATCATGAACTTGGCCAAAGCCGGCCTTCCAAGCAGTGCATGGTATGCACTCTCCAAGTCCACCACCTCGAACTCGATACTCTCAACTCGGCAATTTTCCTTGGTTCCAAATGCTACATCCACCCATATCTTGCCCATGGGTGCACAGGAAACGCCGGGCACAATCCCATGAAAAGTACAACTGCTTGGCATCAACTGATTAGGCGAGATGCCCAATTTCACCATTGTGTCTCGGTACATGATGTTGATGGCACTGCCATTGTCCACCAGAACTCGGGTGAACCTCACATTGTTGGTAGGCCCACACAACGTTGGATCTACCACCAGGGCATACTTTCCAGGGCTCGGCATGATCCGAGGTGTGTCCTTTCTGCTCCAAGTGATCTCCTGCTCAGACCAGTTCATATAGGTCGGCACCACCGGCATTACTGCATTCACCTCCATGGCACGCCTCTGCACGCTCTTCTTGTCAGTTGGCTCGGTCACAAAGACCACATAGCTCGCATGAACCTCTCTATAGTCATTTCCGGGGTATTCATACTGCTGACTTGGTCCGGCACCATTGTTGTTGTTATTACCTCGGACATTCACAACATTCACGGGTCTTGCTGCTGCAGGCCTCGGAAGAGGTGCAGTGGTTACGGGGTAACATTTGCTCCGGACAGATTAGGGTGGGACCTCGGCTGAAATCTCTGAGGTGGTGGTCCTGTTCTGATTCCTCCGGCCCTTGCCCCCTCTTCTCTGATTCTGCGGTTCCAGCTGCACTGCCGGGTTGAATGGTTGGCTGGCTTGCGCGGGTCAGTCGTATGGTAACAGCACGGACCATCTATCATTGATTCATAGGTCATGGGTGGCTCCGGTTCGGACTAAATGCCGGACCATTGATTTTTGGCCTCTGGACACCTCCAGCTCCGGGCTGATCCGGGTTCACCGCTGCAACTTGGTTGGAGGGTATGGATAGTCCGGCTCCCTCCTCTTCTGTCCGAACTCCTGACGGTCATTACACCTTGGTCCGAGCCGGTTGTTTATTGGCTCCCTCCTTCTGTTACGTGCTCCTGCCTCTGCTGCTGGCTGCATCGGATCACCCAGGGCATAAGAATCTGCAACCCGGATTGTTTCTGCTAGGGATCTCGGCATATCTCTCTGGAGCCTCTGCCACAGCATGCTGCCATGTCGACAGCCATCTGCAAACCAGGAAATGGCCTGCCTCTACCACTCCTTCACAGGAATTCCGAACATTGCTCCACCGAGTTAAGAATTCTCGGTCAGTTTCATGATCATCTTGCTTACATGCCGCCAGGAGCTGAGGTCGGTTTGGCCTCTTGTATGTACTAGCAAAGTTGCTGTTAAACGCCAGCTCCAAGTCTATCCAGGAGTTGATACTATACTCCGGCAAATTATTCAGCCAGATCCGAGCTGGACCTTCCAACATGTGCGGGAGATACCGGACCGCCCATCGGCGATTGCCCCCCGCAATGTGCACCGAGGATACATAATCTGTCAGCCAATCTTGTGGCTTGGTGCTCCCATTGTATGGCTTGGTGTTCCGACCTAACTGGAACTGAGATACTGGTGGTGGTGGCTCCTTCATGATCCGAGGTCCAAAACACGCCGGACCAGGAGGGCCTTCCTCCTCCAGTTGCTCAGACAAGTAGATCTATCCAGCTTGTTACGGACATCGCCTGGAGCTAACATCCGACCTCCTATCCGAGGTCCCAACGCCCCATCCACTCTGTGGTATCCAGCTCGTGCCATGGCCGAGTCTCCATCATCATATCGGTCATCGCCTTGACCGACGTTCTGAGGTTGCTGAACATACTCCGGCTCTCGCTGATATTGCCCCTGCTGCCGAGGTTGTTGCTGATACCTCGGGGGCGGAGGTGGTTTACCTCGGCCAGCCGATGCTGCTTGACCGCCGTTCTGATTTCCCTGACCGGAGTTACCCTTAGCCGGCTCGCATTGCCTGGGCCGGGGTTTCCCTTAGCTCGGCTAGCATTGCCCTGGCCCACCTT
This sequence comes from Poa pratensis, assembly GCA_947311845.1. Taxonomy (NCBI): domain Eukaryota; kingdom Viridiplantae; phylum Streptophyta; class Magnoliopsida; order Poales; family Poaceae; genus Poa; species Poa pratensis. The sequence continues at coordinate 76,003,406 of CAMZMU010000033.1, forward strand.
CTGCTTTGCTGCTAGGACTGGATCATACATCTGCAGCTGCTGGTTCTGACCCGAGGTGACACTCCGGGCTCGATCGGCTCCTCCGACGAGTGGAGACGAGGCTTGCCCCTTGGACACCTGACTGACTGGCCTAGCTGAATAAACCATCTCTGAATCACCAGCCCCGGCATATGCTCTGCGGAGAGCCTCATTCTGCTGGTTAGCCACATATACTAACTCATTGACTCGCTTCTGCTGCGCACGCCATGCATCTCCAGATAATCCGGATAGCTCGGCCCTGCCTGCCTCGGCAGCTCTGAGGTTCTTAGCAGGGGAACTATACACCGGCCTTCCAGTTGACACGCGACTCCCACTCCTAGCCGAGGTGGTAGGTCGAGCCTCCCTGTTTATCTCATCGTTGAGCCCCTTGCCTCTCTGCCGCACCTCGGCTCCCCTATGTGTATCAACCGCTACCGGGGTGAAGCCATTCGCTGCATTGTACTCGCGCAGATCTCTATTGAACTCATCTCTAGCTGTTATCATTGCTACAGCCTCCTTCTGCAACAGGACACGCTTTGCCTCTAGGTCGGCCACAGTCACTACTATGTCCACTCCTGGATTTACTGGGTCTGCCAGTGTATCCACTATCTCTACCAGGGTCGCACCTCGGCCCCGCAGCTCTGGGGTGCCAGGCAAGTCCTTCTCTAGCCTGGGCTTTGCAGATCTCACCTTAGCAACCTCGGCTGCCTTGGACTGGCTGGCATCTACTTTGCCAGCGGCGTCAACCGGACCTGTCACATCACCTCTACGCAGCTCTCGGGGCGAGTGATACGCCGACCTAAAGCCGCGAGGAGAGGAGTTTCGTCGTCCACGAGCACCTGCTCCGGGTACCCGCGAACAACCTCGACAGCAACGTACGTGACGAAGCTGCCGAGCATCATGGTGAAGCCGTCTCGGGGAAGGCTTGCCGGCGAAACACCCCGCGTTGTCGCTGATGAAGGTGAACTCTCCGATCTTGGCGACAAGCCCGGAAAGAACACGCTCGCCTGAGCCCGTCCGGATGAAAACTCCCTCCAACGCCTCAATCTGCCCCACGGTGGGCGCCAACTGTCGTGGTGGGATCACGGCAGATGCCATAGGTATGGCTAAGATGGGGCCGAATGGTCGTTGGGGGAATCCGGGGAGGGTTTATGCACTCAAGAAGTGCACACGCAAGAACACGCAAGAACACGAACGAAGAACCAAGAAAGCAAGAACACAAAGCACACCACGATGTACCCTGCTTCGGGGCCCTCTTGTGGAGGTAACACCCCTACTGCAGCACTATCCTAGCCAGTGTATAGCTCAGTGACAAGTACAAGCTGCTCCTCGAGCTGTATGATACAATGGTGAGAACTTGAGGTAAAGATGGAGCTAGACGGGAGGAAGAAGGCACTCCGAGCTGAATCCGAGGTGTTTCCGGGGTGTTCCGAGCTTCCTCTCTCTCTCTTTCTCTCTTGATCAACTAGTCCAGCGCGGGGGGGGTCTCTCCTCTAGCAGGAGGGGGTGAAGCCCACTATATAGGCCAGCCGGGTTACCATTGTGCCCCTCGCAGAACACTGTTGCCATGCCTCTGCAACGGTCACCACCGTACCACCGTACCTCGGTCAGGGACAAGACGTGGCTTGCCCATCTCCTGTAGCCTAACGGCAGAACTAGCATGTCCCCTCTGACCGAGACAGGACGTGGCCTGGCAGAGCTACCTCGTAGCCTTTTCCCAGACCTCGCGTGGTCAGCGATCAGAGACGTGCAGGCCCGCCGAACCCGGAGCACGCCTCTGCCATGCTCCTTGACAGACGCTCCCGTGTCAGGCGCTCTTGTACCCGGCTGGAAGTGACAGGAGCATTGACTCCTGCCCGACCTACAGCCCACCACCTCGGTTAGCTCGGCACGGATGTGACGGGCTCCGTACCTCGGGTCTTGCGCTTAATCTCTTTACCAGGTCGGATCTTACTTCCTCCCACAGCTTCTCCTGCACTCCAACACAAACCACTGCACTGAGGTAGTTAGGTCGGCTGAACATAGCTCGGACAGTGAACCTCGGCCCTGGCCAACAGTATACCTCGGACCCTCTGGGCCAAAATAGGTCGGCCTGTACTCTCCAGGTCAAGATGAAGCTCGGACCTTCCCAGGCCCAAACAGGTCGGCCCTTTCCGTACCTCGGCACAACTTCGAACACCACCTTATGCCAAGCCTTGACCCTACCCGGGGATACTCCCCCGACACTTGGGGAGTTGCACATGTAGGTGTGGCGCCGCCGGTGCGGGAGCCACACAAAAGAGTTAGTTTTAGAAAAAAAATTCAAAAAAGGGTTATTTTTTGCTGAAGTTTCAAAAAAGGGTTATTTTTGTCAAATTTCACCCAAATCGAGCGTTCCTATTCAGCCAGTCCCAACGTGCTTTAAAAGTCGAACACGGGTTAGGGCAGTTTTTACATGCGGAGAGCCTGGTTGTGGGCTACCAAACACAACACGCCCATAATGGAGCGATCCGTCCCATTCATCAGCACCATGTAAAGAGAAGAGAGCGGGCATCGATCGTAGCATCGGCATTACGTACTGTAGCCTACAGTAGGGGAGACCACTCAGCAGCCGCACATTCTTGGCATAGTGGCGCGCGCAGTACACCAGCTGGGAAAGAAAGACCCGTCGTCAAACCCGTTCCAGCCTTTGCCAGTGCGCTCGCAAGTACGGAGTAGTACAATATAAAGGGCGGTCTATGCATACATGATACAGATTGACTAGCTAGGCCCGAAATCTCTCCATCCGTATCCATCAACAAAACAACAATATATGCAGAAATTCGCTTTGGATTCGGGCTCATATGCTCCCGTTATTTTCGACAAAATTAGCAAATTGAAAACTCATCAAAAAATTCGGAAAAAAATCATGCATGTACATGACCATGTTGCGCACACCACCATGATTTTTTTCGCGCCGAAATGACATCGTATGCGCCCTGTACAAAATGACAAATTTCCTGTCAGATTGAGATTCAAAATTTGAATTTTCTGACACGAATTTGTCATTTTTGTACAGGGCGCGTACGATGTTATTTCGGCGCGAAAAAATCATGGTGGTGCGCAACATGGTCAGGTACATGCATGATTTTTTTAGGAATTTTTTGATGAGTTTTCAATTTGCTAATTTGTTGAAAATACCGGAGCATATGCTCCCGGGAGCCAAAACGCTAAAGAAGTTGGGCAGGATCGTGTGAGTGATGGTGGCCGATATGTGCACAGTGACTCCACGGCTGGACACGTCAATCAATGAGAGATGCATGCATGCACGCACATTCGTGGTCCAGGCTTTGGCCGTGTCATCTCGCCTTCCTTCTCGTCACCTCGCCCACATGTGGCCATGGCGCGGCAACCTTTCTCTTCTTTCCCAACTCCCGCGGTTAGTGCGTGACATGGAGACGTCACGCCCTTCCTTCTTCTCCTCAACCTCCCTCCCTGGTCAAATGCCCATCACAGCAGCCGCACCAGCAGCAACTCCAAACTGGGCCAACACTACGTGCTCTACCACGCTACCCTGCCACTGCCACTGCCACTGCCATCTCTCTCTATTTCTCCGGCCGCAGTGAGACAGCAACGCTTCAGCACTAGAGTACGCCCTCCGCCCTCACCCTGTGCTTTGTCTTCATAAAGCAAAAGCCTGCGCGCCGTAATCTGTAATGCAATGTAAAACCCATCCGTGATCAGATCAATCATGGTAGTAGACGATAAAACCCCTATCTGATCAATCATGGATCACCCTATCCTACCTATGCATGCCCTGTGTGATCGATGCAGGGAGCTTTATTTGTCCTTGCTGGATCGAGACGAGCCAGAGAAGAGGGGAAATACGGCATCTGAATCAATCGAGCGAGGATGCACTGGGGCCCTGATGTGAAATGCAAAACTGGCTTTGTCAGGATACGGAAGGAAATGCAGGAATCTATCTATGATCCAGGTCCATGAACTAGAAAAACACATGGGTTCTGTAAACTATACTACTACTCTTAGGAGGGCTTCTTTGGATCACAGGATTTGAAAACATAGGAATTGGAAAAACACAGGAATTTGACAGGATTGCAGGTGTAAAACAGAGGATTATAAACAGAGAAAAATTGCAGGAATGATCATTTGGATGAAACACAGGAAAAGTGCCTCGATCCGACGCGAATGAGTGTAAAAAAGAGGTTACAGTGGATGTTGAAATTCCTATGGGATTGAGGTGTAGGAATGTAATCCATAGGAATTTTGGAGGTGCCATTCCTTTGATCCAAGGAATTTAGGAAAAATTCCTATGGATCAGAATCCTCCGATATTCGTATGAAAATCCTTCAATCCAAAGAGGCCCTTAGAATTGAAGCTCAACTGTGAATCTGTGACCCATTTCCAGTTCACAAATCACAACATTTAACAACAGCAATCAGATGCAACACGAGGGAATGTAAAAAAAAGATACACCGCCGGAGTACGCTAGCAAGTCTCAGTCGAATAACTTCACAAACTGCAACTGCGAGTACAACATGAATGACATCTACATATGTAGGATAAGTAGATAGGATTACGAATCACCAGCAGAAACAACAGCACAGCACAGAAGGCCACATAACCTGAAGTTTCAATTTCAACAGTTGCAGGATACATGGACAATGCACAATTACCAAATTTGATACGAGAATCAAATAACCAAGATGCAGGACGAATTCAAAACTTTTCCATAGCTACTATGGCAATGTGTACTCCATTTTTGTAACAACACTGCTGCATACAATTCTACCAAATTTTGGTACTATATACATGCACAGCACAGTGCACACTTACCAAATTTGACCAAAGAATCAATAACCAAGAGGCAGGACGAATCCAAAACTTTTCCATAGCTACTATGGCAATGTGTACTCCATTTCTGAAACAACAGCATTGTATACAATTCTACCCAATTTATACCATCAATTAAACAGAAAACCAGCAAAGGAAGAACTGCAGTCCTGATAAACCCACATTGCCAAGAAAAAAAATCTAAATGGCAGGCTTTTGCTTAATTCCCAGACACTTGTAGCAAAACTGTCTGTACTTACCAAACCCATTCTTGAGTGCTTATTGAGCTACCGAATTCACACCAATTGGAATGTACATCCTCCGGATAGCCACCAACTTGGGCGATACTGATGCTGCATTGTTGCTCCAAGCTTCCTGTCGATGGCAGGCAATCCATTCCTCCACTCTTGAAGTGTTCAAATGACACAGCAAGTTCAGCTAATTGCGAATTTATTTACATAGGTCTTCATCCACTAATTTGCCATCCCATCCATTCCTTAATATCCAGATGACGCGAGACTGGCCGATGAAAACTGCGATCACAGCATCATCGAATGAAAATCACAATCAGAACGATGCAATTCATGTCGCTTGTCACTGAATTGTCTTCGTGAGCTTGCACTTGGCGAGGAACACGGTGGATGTGCAATTCATGGTGCAAAGCTTGAGCAATTCCGACGCTTGCTGCTTCAGCTCCGGTCCACAACCACTTTGGATAACCAGGAGAAGCTTGGCAGCAAGTCCAACCTCCAGGGCAGCAGGTGCAGACTCTTCAGGCACCATCCGGCAGACCACCCACAACATCGCTAGCGCGCGCCGCGTGCAGGCCTCGGACACCCTCATCAGCAATCGGACGGCATTGGGTATTGTCCGCGGGCAATCCTTGAGAGCCATCCTGCCTTCCGGGACTGCAGCGAGCGCATCCAGGCGTCCAATGCCGGTTCCACACACTCCGTCGCCAGCTCCGCAGCAACTCCACTAGCTGCTGCACCGCACCAATGCTGACTATCATACTCCTGGCCGGTCTGTGCACAGAACAGACAGAATTAAGCAGCTCAAGCCCAGCGGCCACACCGTCCTGATGCCTCTTGTCCCGGACTAGGCGCATGGCTCCAACCAAGAGGCTCAAGCTCGCCACCGTCTCTGGCCGGAAGCCTTTCTCCTCCATGAGGATGCGGATGAGGCGGACGCAGTTGATTTTGGTGTCGACTGCGCCCTCGTTAAGCATATCCACCACGAGGGACACCTTGGCCGGCTGCATCAGGGCCGCCTTCGCGTCGCCGTCGAGCGGCACACCACTGACAAGAATGGCCACCGCCTCGGACCCCACGGAATGGGACGTGAATGGGCCGAGGAGCGAGGTCAACAGCGACACGCCGCCGGCCTCGGCGATGGCCTTGGTCACGGACTGGTGGGTGGAGGCGAGGGAGCGCAGCTCCCGGAGTGCGGCGACGCGAGCCTGGCCCTTGAGGGGATGCCTCCTCGGGACGGCCGTGCCGCGGAGACCGTGGACGAGGTCGGCGGCGCGGCCGTGGAAGTCGGCGGAGCGCTTCTTGAAGCGGGTGTAGCGGCGCGAGAACCAGGCGGCGATGAGCTGGCGGAGCGTGGCGTTGGGGGTGAGCGTGTCGTCCCAGAGCTCCTGCATCGTGGTCGGGCAGGTCCGGTGGCCGAGCGCCAGCCAGCGGGAGATGTTGGCGCGCTCGTAGGTCTGGCCGGTGCACAGCGTGACCGGATCCACCATGGGCTCCAGCGAGATGGGGCAGATGAAGACCGCGGGCACGACCTCGTCCCCGCCACTGCTGTCCCGCCGCATCCAGCTCGTCCATCATCTTCCTCAGCTCGACCGGCTGCTTCCCTCCGTCCCCGAGCGCCCCATCCCCGGGCTCCGGGCCGCACCCGAGGATGCCGTCCTTGAGCGCCGTGTCGATGTCGAGCACCTGCCCGCCGCAGGGCAGCTCCTGGTACTGCGGCATTGTGGCGGCGGCCGTCTGCTCCAACCAAACACGCGCTTCCACACCGCCCGCCGAAGGGGCGTGCACGGACGGCGAGGTTCCTTCCACTACAAGCGCGCAGGAGTGGGAGGAGACGGAATGATGTGGTGAATCATGGGCGACTTATCAGCATCATCATCTATCTTTCTTCTTCCCTCCACTCCTTGCTTTTCCTTGCCTCTTTCTTGACCTGTTGCTTTTCTTGGATTTTTGGGTTTCTCCAGCTGCCAACCAGTCAAAAGGGGGTGGTGGCGAGCAAGCAGGCGAGGGGGCTTGAGACGAAAGCTTTCGGATTGCAAGCAACTGGACAGCGAGATATGAGGAGATCTGATAAGACTGGATGGACGAAGGAGAAGGAGGGGAACGGGGGGAGAAACTGAAGAATGCGACTGAGATCCAGTCTGAGCCAGAGGCGGAGAGGGCGAGTTTTTGTGTGAGGGCAGGAATATCCTGACGAAATTATTATTTGGATTCGCGATTTTACCTGGGTGGGTGGAGGAGTGAGAGTGGATTGGATGAGAGAGGGTGGGGATTGGGGACCAGACATCAGCACACTCACTGACACCGCGCCTGAGGTGGTGGGCCTCCCATGCTTACTCTCTTGTACTATCACGCTCTCTCTTTTTTTCATTTTCTAGCAGTACTAGTAGTACGATTTTTAGGTAAAAACCGTACTACGATTTCCTTTGTTTTACGGAGTATTTGATTTTTCTATACTTTCCCTGCTACTACTTTTTTTTTATAAAACTTTCCCTGCTACTACCGCGACACATAGAAGAGTAGTAGGAAACTGGCCCATGCCAAAAGCACAAACAAGAAGGGATGGGGTAGAATCTTGCAGGAAATGGTGGCATATGGTTTGTTTGGGAAGTCATCATCTTCTAGGTTTGATGTGATTTCTACCTCTGTTCCTAGGAACTGGCCATACTGTTTTCCTTTTCAAATTCATTTTTTATTTTCTTCTAGGGAAATGGAGTAGTAGTTCTAGTAGTGAGGAGTACCGAAACTAGAGTCTGACCATGACCACGCCGGAATCGAGACCAGCGTGCGTACTCCGTACTCCAAATCTAGGGCACGCGGACTGCACGTGCGGTGAGGTCAGCATGTGCAAAGAACGCAGTGCGCTTTGTTTTTTCTTTTCTAGTTTTTGAAATCAAGGACAAGGGGCACAGGCCAGTCCTCCTCGTGACCCGCTCCCTCCACGTTACGGTTTACTCTTTGCATCGGACGTGGTGTTTGACCGCTATAGGCACTCAATGCTCTGACTACCGTACGCATCCATCGCGCAAGATAACTCCAGTATTTCTACGTTTGTCAAAATATATATATACACATTACAGTACTCCCTCCGATCCATATTAGTGGGCATAGCTTTGTCTAAATTCATATGTATCTAGTTAAGTATTTAGACTAGATACATGTGTATCTAGACAAAGTTGTGCCCACTAATATGGATCGGAGGTAGTACTAAAAACGTCTCCACGAGCAATCTCTAAATTGTGTCGATTGAGAAGCGCAAACACATGTTCGGCACAATGGGCGCCCTGCCTCTAAACAAAAAAAATGACAATTTGTAAAAGGATGCAAATTTTATTCAAATTTTGTTATATACTCCCTCCGTTCACAAAAAGATGTCTAAACAAACTTTAAATTTGAATGTATCTACACACTAAATTATGTCTAGATAAATCCAAATTTGGAGTTGGCTGAGACATCCTTTTGTGAACGGCGGGAGTAGTACAAGATTATGAACGAAATTCAAGTCGGCATGGCCGACGCATCGAACCCTAGTCCTAATCCTCTTCCCCAGCCACAAGCTCGACCCAATCGTCGTCGTCGTCGATAGATGACCGTAGAGGAGGAGGTATCACAGGAGGAGCTGCAGGCGTCCCCATGCACCGCACACGAGGTGGAAGCGCCGCTGCCGCTGAATAAGGAGGCATGTTGGGTCCTCGATGGTCTGCATTAAGTCCTCCTCGATCTCGGTTGCTGACACCACATGAACCCAACTCCATGGGGAGGGAGGGGGAGGGGAGGGAGTCGCCGTCGTGACAATGATCCTGCGCATCACAACCCGCCTATCGGAAGCCTTGTCCGGACAGTTGTGCGGTGCCTCGAGCGGGACTCCAATATTATGGGGCCAGGATGTGCTCACATAATTTAGGCCGGTCCAGACTAAAGCCCATTAAACTAATGAGGGATGCTTCGGTCATACGTGGACATGGGCTGCCTGGCCCGACAATTCCGAGCTAGGATCTGTATTTCGGCCCTGATGGTCGAGTCGAGCCAAGCGGGCCGAGCTCGAGGAAAACAGGATTTTAGTCGTGGTCAAGCCGAGACTGTTCGTGTTTTTTCAGGTCGAGCTCGGACCCGATTTATGCGGTCGGGCCGAGCTCAGACCTAAGCACGACCTGACCCGATTTTGGCCACCGGTGGTGATGGTGTAACATATGTGCCGCGGACAGGCTCTGGAGTATCATCACTTAACTTGTGGTCAATTGTTTCATTGTGGAAGAGTTGTCGGTCTTGCTATGCTTAAAGAAAATCTGGAAATTCCAAAGGAGAAAATGATGGAAAACATGACACGTGCATTGATGCCAGGTTGGAGGGTGTACTCTCCTTTTGCGTACGTGTTAATTAAGTGGATCCGCCTAGCCTAGGTGCGACCATGACCAAGACCACGAGGGCGGATTTATCAATCAAGCAAAGAAAATAAAAGAGGATGAGGACCAAAGAGAAAGGAGAAAACATAAAGACGAAAGTGGGCAACCAACAGTATGCACGCTACAGGAAGAGAAGGCCAGAAGGGAAAGAAAGCCGAAACTGAAAGCTCGAGGCTTTAAAAATGCGCTTCTTGACCGGCCCCGATCGAGCCGCACGGTCGCACTCCGGTTGGGACGGGTACGGATATTAAACGCCGACGCGGACGGATGATCTCACAGTAGTCAGTAGTTCAGTACACACCCAACCACACGCACGTACGTGCCCAAGTCAAAGGGCACGGTGCGGACATTAAACGGGCGATAGATATAACAAGACACGAACGGGGGACGGGGACGCGTCGGCGAGGCGAGCACTGTTGCCGCACAGGGTCAGGCTAGCTACCGCCCGCTGTTGCACCGTGCCTGTTAGCGGTAGGGGTGCGTGCCGTACGTTGTGGTGCGCTGCGATGCCCCCGATCGAGGCAAGCACGGATCTCCAGCGAGCATCCGTTGGTTACAGGGCACTGCCAACTGCATGCCGTTTAACGTCAGGAAGCTCACTGGCTGCCGTGTGAGTGATTCAAGTCTAAGTCTGTCTGACTGGGCTGATGAATAATTTGAACTTGAATTGGCTACGACGAATGAATATGCCCCGTCTTATTTCACCCCAGCTTTCGGGTCCGCATCCGCATCCGATCCGCGCCTGAAACTCCAGTATAAAATGCCAAAGCCTGTCTGCGAATGACCTGCTACGACGCTGGGCTGCACTGCTCCCCGGAACAGAAAGCGAGCAGCTTAAAAATTACTTACTCCTGTGAAAAAACTGCAGCTTAACATGGGAAGTGGGGAGCAACAGCAGCCGCCCATACACAATGCAGAGCAAGGAGGGCAAGGTCGCTTTCCCCCCGAGTGCAGGGCGCACCGGCATCCGCGCGAGCAGCAGATAACTTAACCGCTGCAATGATGATTACGATGCCAGACAGCAGCCACAGGGAGGGCCGCTAAATCCAATCCCGGCTCCTGACTGCTTTCTTTAATCAGCTCGATGCTTAGCTTGTTGACTGAGACTAGGGCTAGCGTAATCCGGATCGACGACAGGGCCTCGCTGCATCGCGTGCGCGGGGTCCGTCGCTGCCCGCCCAACCCGCCGCCTGTGGCTATGTTCTCCTCCGAGGCTATGACACCCTAATTCATGCGTCTGACACCTATTACACGACAGCACAGTCCTCCGGTGTACTCCATACCTAATATCTTTTTTTAACCTCGCTAATGTCTTTGATTGATAAAGTCAAAAGGAGTTGGACAGTTTAGAAGGGAAACCGGCCAAAAACTATCTTTACTTATCTTGTGGTTTACAAAGTGAAATTTTGCACCATTGTTTCAGTGTGAAAGATTTGTCGAACTTTAACTTGAACAAAAGTCGGTCTTGCTATGCCGGAGCACTAGAGTGGAGATTTGGTACTACCGAGCTCTCGTGATTTCACTTTCTTCAAAAGAGTAAAAAAATTGAAACAAATCATGCATGTTGTCAATAACATATGCTACAACCGTGAAATTTTAATGTAAAATATTTTATGTTTTGAGCTAAAAAAAAAGGCAAATGTATAGATGTGAGTATAGTGAACATTATGTAGTTTCAAATTTCCAAGTGAAGATTTCTTGCACCCAAGCTCCAGTGCTCCCGCCACTTCAGAAAATTCAACACAAATATTTAAAAGTTTCAAAAAAATCTGAAAAAAAATCATGCATGTTCTCGATGATGTATACTATAGAGGTGCAAAATACTCTATATTTCGACCTACACAAAAATGTCAAATTTTGACATTTTTGTGTATGTAGACTACAATATAAAGAGTTTTGCATTGAGATTTTACACGCTTCTAGTATGCATCATTGAGAACATGCATGATTTTTTTCAGAATTTTTTGAAGCTTTTAAATATATTTTTCGAATTTTTTAAAGTGGCGGGAGCACTGGGAGTTCGGGAGCAAAAACTACTATCCGCAAATTTCCATCTTTTGGATTTTTTTATGTAGCTCAAAACTTATTGTATTTTATATTAAGATTTTGCAGTTTGTATGATATATCATTCAAAAAATGCATTAGATTTTCATTTTTTTTTTTGAAAAAAATAATGGATGATTTTATCGTGGATAAAAACGATAGCTCGGGAGGCGAGGTGAATTTCTGGAACTACTACTACTGCTAGTATCCTGTCATCAGCTTAAGTAAAAATAATGAAACCCGAAAGAGAAAAGGGATGGAGAACATGGCACGTGCATTGATGCCAGGTTGGAGCTCCCCTTTTGCATGTAACTAGGAAATGTCGCGCGGCGACACGCCCGCCCGTTGTGATACAAAATTGTGAAATCCGCTGGAATTTGGTTTTTTTTGTTTCAGCAAAAAATATGAAAATTATTTGGAAAACTAATCCAAAAAAACTGCAACAAAACGAGCATTTCTTAGTTTATGTGAAAAGTTTAAAAATTTCTTAATTTTAAGAATTTCTTAGTTTCACTTTTGTACACAATGGATCTGGCCGGCTGTTGACGGCGAACGACGTACTCAGGTATGTTTCCGACCTGGTACTCCTCCAGGCACCATTGTTTAACGATTCTGGAATGGTTAGGGTTAGGGTTTTTTAGGGGAAAAGTTGCTTTTTTTGGTGATGGAAAAAGGAGGGTTTTGCTATGATTTGGGTGCGATTCTGAAGTTTTATGGTTCGTATTAGCGACGTGTACTGATACTGCTGCTTTGTTTTCAGTTTAAACATGGATCCGACGGAGATACTTAACGTCAGATTTCATTTGGGGGGCGAGTTCATCCACATTGGGCCCAAATTGGACTATGTGGGTGGCGATGAGGAGCTGTCAGAGATCGAGAGGGATAAGCTGTCATTGCAGGAGGTGAAAGGATTTCTGAGCGATCATGTCCAGCTGAAGGAGTCCATGAAGCTGTACTTTCAGATTCCTGGAAAGAAATGGTTGATGGCTTGGTCTTTTTGAACAATGACAGTAAGTGTGTTGAAATGGCAGAGTATATTTCATCTGGAGGGTTTGCAGATGTGTTTGTTGAATAACATGGGGAGGAGGACAGTGTCGACAGTAGCAGTTGTAGTGACTGAAGATGAAATGTTGCTAGCAGAGGGAGGACCTGACACTGTTACCACTGTTTTGGCCTCTTATTTGAGATGCTAGAAGACAAGGGGCCGGTGAAGGGGACAATAGATTATAAGGTTGAAGCAATGACAAGACCGAGGCTGGAGGGTGTCACCATGTACGAGTGTGCACCTCCACGGATAGTAGGGAGGCTATGGAATGCAAGGATCTCTTCGGTATTCCCTGGTCCGAGTTCATTGCTGATGACAGCCCCTTCTTCATCAACAACAAATTTCTAAATCTGAGAATTCACCTGGATATGATGCAGAAGCCCTTGTGCTCCGTGCATTTGCCGCTAGCTTGATATGAAGAGACTGAACCGGGATATATATTGCTCGCAAGCTGGCTGATATATATTGCTGATGACCTGTTTTAAGTGCGTGTTTGTGTGTATTTTGCTAGGCAGAGAAAGTGATGAACTGTTCATGTACACTTCGTCGTAAGATGGCTATGTTATCATCCTGTTTGATCTATGTTATCATAAGGATGTGATGAACTGTTAATACATTTGCCGAAGACATCTTTGATCTATGTTATCGTTGTTATAATCTTTGTTGTGTTATTGTTCGTCTGCTCCTGGAGGCCTGACATTGGAATTTGACAAGTTTGCTCCCAAGTCTGCTGCTTTGCAGATGAAGAAGTTCAGTGGGAATGAGATGTTCAAAAGTCTGTCAACCGAATGTCTGTTTCTTTGCCTGGGTGTTTAACTGCAAGTCACCTTCGAGTGCCATGTTTTTCAGTCGCCGTTCGCCTATTAATATGTCCATAAAGAGCTTAAATTGTTGCAGACGGAGAAATTTTAATATGTGTGTCCAGACAGCCTTTAATAATAATTAAGATGATATGTTACTTGACTGTTACACTTATGGTTTGCATATAACAAAAGAAGCATAAAGATGCTTGCATGCATGAACGCTATAAGACTAGTATGGTTGTTGCGGTACATCACACTGGATTTCCAAAAAGTACGCATTGAACAAATCCCCGAAAACGGCTTAACCATAACTTTTTTAACACCCAGATATTATCACAATATCACCGTTGTGCCCCATACAACCAGTTTTGGAGTCGATTTACAGGTCCGAAACCGGACAAACTGAAACGAGCCAACGCTCTCCCGAGCTCGATTCAATGATGAAGGATACTTGATTTCGGCTTCCGTCTTCTATTCCCCAGCGAGGAATTACGATTCTTATCGATTTTGTGCCAATTCGTTGTCTGTGCTAGCAGCCCAATGGGAGTACCTCCATGGCCAACCTCCCAATGGGAGCACCTCCACAAGAGGAGGCGATCGAGGCGGAGAAGGTCAGCGCTAGGAGAGCCAGGTGAGGGCCCGAGTCAGGCGGGGTAGCCGTGCTCGCAGTCCCATGAAAGCACCTTCATGGCCAAACTCTCCATTGGGAGCACCTCCATGGGAGGAGACGAGTCGAGACGGGGAGGCCAACGCTAGAATTGTCAGGCCAGGGATCGAGCCGTGCTGGGGTGGCAATGGGAGCCGGAGCGTATCCTCCGACGTCAATTGGTTTGTACTTCACAAGATAAACTCGCTGGGGAAAGATGAACAAAAAAAAAAAAACGTTTATAATATGTTTTTAGGGGATTTAATCCGCGCGGACCTTCACGGTACCCTAAAATCATTTTCGGTTACGGGATATGCTAGAGATATTCTTACTTGAAGCTATCTTGCACTAAGTTGCTATAGAAGTAATGTAAATGAACTGTGGAAGCAAGTGAATGTGCTGGTCCGCTATCGTCCCGTTTAAGAGTTCGACACTAAGGACATGCTACATTTTATTAATTCCCTCATTGCATTACCTAGGAAAAGAAGCTAATTACACTGGACATACATAAACATTACCCGACATACATATACTTGTGTGGTGGGTGCAATTAAGCACACAAACTTGCAATATATGATTAGGTGGTCCAAAAACTTGTATTGTGGATGCAGACTGATCCAAAATCGTTCACGGGATGACATGTGGTGTTTTCATTTTTACGAAAACCCCCTACATAATTTCCCATCACAAATATGACCTTGTCCTCTTTTTCCTGCCCCGCCTCTGCCTCTGCCTCTGCGTCTCATCATAGGAGACAAACGGATGATTTGGTTCCTGAAATAGTTCCGGCTTACTAGCACAAATCATCTCATCTCACTGCGTACACTACATGCATCATCAATTCGATGGAACCAACGAGGATCCGGCCATCATACATTCAGACGGCGACCTCATTCTTGGGCCGATGGAGAGTCGGCTATGAAGTCCATGGCTTCACCGTCAAACAATCTGATATGTGTCCTTCATGAAATAGTTAAATGGGGTGATAATCCTACATAAAACCTTCAAACTTCACTCATGCAAAGAAGAAACATTCTAAGTGGGATTGGTAGTCCTACATGAAACAGTCCACGAGCTATATCGGAAAAAGTTAAACGTGGTTATTTTAAAAATAGTTTTTAAAAAGAATTATGATAAGGTCACATGGTCATTTCTTAAGAAAACTCTGAAGATGAAAGATTTCTCTAAAGAGTGGGGCGCTCTAATAAGTGGGATATCGGCAAGATCCCACTTATAGTTCATTCTGAAAATAAAACTTGGACTGAAAATTTGTAAATAAACTATAAGTAGGATTTTGCCTGGATCCGCTTGACACCTTAGTGAAAATAAATATATTTGAATTAGAGTCTAAATTAAATGCATTGGAGTCGGATCTTCTAAATGAAATCGAAGATTTCAAAGAACCTATTATTTTCCTAAAATGGAAAACGTAAACCAAAATAAAGGGGCGATGCTAATCTTCACGTGTGCAAATGGTCGTACGAATTCAGACCGCAAAACGACAAGGTCGCCAACGTCGTCTTCTCCGGCGAGTGCGCGTCCCCCGCAGCCATCATCGACAAAACTGCCGTCAACCCCGCCCGCGGCCGGCACGCTGTCACGACGTCTTACGCTCCGTCCTGTCTTGAGCTCCTACTCTGCCGGCCCGCCACCACCCGACCATCTTCTACCCCCCTCCGCTCTTCATCTCCGGTGCGGACGACCCCCCCCCCCCCCCCCCCCCCCCCCAAGATAAGCTTGTAGCTCGCCTCCATCGTAGCCAGCCGCGGCTGCAGTGGCTCTGCCTTGCTCCGCCGTCACCGACTCGGGTTTCGTCACGCGAGGAAGGAGGAGAAGAGTCACGCGAGAAGAAGGAGAAGAAGCGTGCAGGCCCACGAAAGTGTTTCTGAAATAAAGGAACACTCCGACGCCCAAAACGGTTAGTACGTTTCTCCCTCGCCGCTCCATCCATTTTGAAGCAAAGGCAAATAAACCGCTCGTCGGTTACAAACTCATCCAGTCATCCCCAACTCCAATACTCCCCCCGTCAAAAAAAAAAAAAAACTCCAATACTCCACTCGCCCCATTCGCCACAGCGACGGCAACCGCCGATGGCTCCCCCTCCTCCTGCCGCTCGGCCCTCTCACCGCACCTCGCTCTCCCTCCTGCTCCTCGCCGCC
Organism: Poa pratensis; assembly: GCA_947311845.1. Taxonomy (NCBI): domain Eukaryota; kingdom Viridiplantae; phylum Streptophyta; class Magnoliopsida; order Poales; family Poaceae; genus Poa; species Poa pratensis. Next base: position 76,019,583 of record CAMZMU010000033.1, read on the forward strand.
GCCCTCCTCGCGCCCGCGGGCGGCGTGGAGATCCTCTCCAAGTCCCGCCTCGAGCGCTGCTCCCGGGACTCGGGGGCCGGCGACAGCCTCTCCTGCGTCCGAAAGATCGTCCTCAACCTCGCCGTGCCCAGCGGCTCCGTAAGCCCCTCCCTCCTCCCCGCGCACGGCTGGCTGCGGAACCGCGCGTTTTACTGATGGCGTGTTTGTGGGTGCTCTGTGCTGTGCAGAGCGGCGGCGAGGCGTCGCTGGTGGCGCAGGTGGGGGAGGTGGAGGAGAACGACACGCGGGCGATGCAGACGGTGCGCGAGCCCCCCGTCATCACCATCAACAAGTCCGCCGTCTACGCGCTCTACGCCATCTCCTATATCAGGGTAAGGCCGCCCCTATCCCCAAATCAACAGCGCATAGTCTTGTTTGTGAAAAATTGCTTCAAGAGAAATTTAGTCCTTGAACCAAACAGTCTATATGCTCTGATATCACTGGATGGGGACTGTTTCTCAGGGTGCTTCTGTGGTCTACTGTCCTCATGTTTTATAGCAGTCCCATTTGCATCTGAAAGTGTCGTCAGCGTTTTATTCTCTGGCATCGCTGGATGGTGACTGTTTGTCAGGGTGCCTCTGTGGTCTACTGTCGTCGTGTTTGTATAGCAGTCCCATTTGTATCTGAAAATGTCGTCAGGAAATTTGTTGTCTGATTTCTTTGATATGCAGATTGTTGTACTGAAAAAGTTAGCTATATCACTGATAGTATCAACTATTACCTGCCAGTAACCACTATGCTCTAACAAATATGTGAACCGAGACCTGATTTGTTTCTCTCCTCGTCTCTTCAGGATGTTGCTTACAGACCAGAGGAACAGTATTCCAGGACCCGTAAATGCGAGTCAGATGCTGGCGCTGATGTTGTTAGAGGTTGCGAAAGGTAAAACACTGAGGGACTCGATCCAGTTGATAGGTTGGCATCGTCAATATTTTCGAGAATGTATTCCAGTTGGTAGATCGTCATAATTGCACGCCCATCTTGTTAGCTTTAGCACATCTGTAATCTGGGCTGTGGTTCTCCTGGAGTGAGTTTATTAGCATATTACAGCGCTTCTTTTATACATATATGTAGCACATACATTTTAGCTGCGCATACGTAATATTTGTTCTATGGAGTTATTAATTGGTGGTAACTTCTGCCTTTTCACAGATGTTTATATTTTCATGGCCACTCATTTCTCCAGATTTCTGAGTCCGATTTTTTTTGACACTTTCAAATGGTGTATTACTAATGATGTTTATTTCATGAATATGGTTAGGTTACGGGATCAGAACGGACACATAATTGAGCATACTGAGGTGTGGCACATTTACCTTTGTCATCCTTATCATCTTAGTGTCTTAAGTAGTAGGTAATATTACATCAGCCAGTTTCTGACCAAATAAACCTAATATTCTTAATGGTTGAACACATATTAAGGAAATCAAAGGCACATATGAAGTTCTTGCCAAAATTCTTGTGCAATGGATGCATCTGACTGTAGTATAGTCGTTTAGTTTATATTATTGTGTTTTCATCTAGGTACGATTTACTATCTCATGATGTCTATTTTCCTCTCACTTTTCATGGAAAATCTAATGTTTCCTCTACACTTTGACATTGTACTAGCCGATTTGCTGTCCATGTGGGCCTAATCGCCGTGTTGCTTCTTCTTGTGGAACAATATGTAAGTTACCAAATTTGAATTTTGTGCATTCCAGCATTTTCAATACAATAACATTGTGTTACGCCTCTCACACACAATTTCCTTGCAGTTGACAAAATGGTTAAAGGCAAAGCTAATACGGCTCACTGTGTACGTTTTCCAGGTGATTGGTATGGGCATTAATTGTTACGTATCATTGTTATATTTTTCAATATTAGCTTAATAATCCACCTTCTTAGTTCACTAAAAGAAGCTTCTACGTTCCCATGACTTTTGGACTTTCAGTTTGAACTGGCAAATCTCTATCTTTCTGTATGATTTGACAAAAAGCCAGCCTAGTTTGCTACACAATCCTAATCTCTTACTGTATTATTGACACAGTCGTATCTGTATTATTTTTGTTGCTAACATCAAGTAAGCACTTCACATGTTGGGAACAAATGTGATCTAGTTTATTTACATGTTTTGAAGTAGATGACTAGGGGAATACTTATATGCTCACTCCAAATTTATGTGCTGTTAATAGCATCCCATGGTCCTTTTGGTCATTGTTAAGGTCAAAATTCGAGTTAATTTTTGCATCTCCATTTCTTCTAAACAGGTTTCATGTATTTGGAATTGAGGCAAGGTCAACTGGTTACAGCATCAGAGTACAAGTAAAGAAAGGCTCTTCTGTAACGGTAGGAACTGAAATTCTGCAGTTTCTTATGTATATGCTGACAATATGTTAGGACGAGTTGGCGCAAGCAACCTCATCTATGCTGACGATGATAATTTATATTTTCTACATGCCTCTTCTAATTGGAGTCTTATCAAGTTTGGGAACTTGGTTTTCTGTGCTTTTATTTTCTGATCTTGTGCCCTTTTAAGGGCTAAGATTCTGAACATTCTATGTATTTATCAAGATGTCGTTCAAAGGACTATTTTGCTATTATTATATCCAGTGTGTTGTTTTGGACTTTGAGTATGACAATCACTTAAGAAATATCAGTGTAACTTTACCAATTTGACATTACGCTGCAGGAGGTTATTGTTGGTCCAGAGAATAGAACAGTTATTTCTAAAGACAACTTTCTGAGAGTAAATCTCATTGGTGACTTTGTTAGTTCTACAAGTATCCCAACATTCGAAAACTTCTATCTTGTGACTCCACGAAAGGTATTCAGCAAATTATGACAGAAACATTGCTTTCATGTGACTTCATAATTTCTGTCTATATCTGACATATTGAAGGGTGTTGGTGACGGCCAACCGCAAGTTCTTGGCGATGAATTCTCCAGGTGGATGCTGTTGGAGAGAGTCCGATTTACATTGGATGGTCTTGAGTGCAACAAGATTGGTGTTGGGTACGAGGCTTATAGAAACCAGCCTAACTTCTGTTCATCACCATATTGGAGCTGCTTGTACAATCAGCTTTGGAATTTTTGGGAGGTGAGATTGCGTATTATCAAGTTTGAAGTGAAAAAATGGCAAGTTTCTTGTTCTCGAAACATGATATGCTAGTACTGTAACTTTTTAGTTTTGAGTCTTCTTTGACCGTTTGTTTCAGGCTGATAACAACCGGATAAACAGAAACCAAGAGCCCCAGTATATTGTGCAGGGAAGATTTGACAGGATCAATGAACATCCGGTAAAATTCCCACCAGTTATTTCTTGATTTCCATTGTTATGCTAGTTTTGGATAACACATTTGACACATACCCATTACAGCATGCAGGAGTTCAGACCTTCTCTGTTGGAGTGACAGAACTTGTGAATACCAACATGCTGATAGAGCTGAGTGCTGATGATATAGATTATGTGTACCAGAGGTATTGATAGTGCTTATGCGTTTTTATTATGCACTTACAGTTACGTGTTCACAGTACAAGCACATACATATTATTGAGCGCTTGTCCAATTTCGAATATAGCATCTTAAATGTATGGCATTTGGGCAAAATTTCCTATTCCAGCGTTATACCTTACCATGCTGCTCAGTGCTTGTTTCTTCCTCTTTATAAAAAGGTATCTTGGTTCCACGTGCAATTGTGTGGCTAGATATTTCGATTTGTATGTATATATTATAAAATGAGGTAACGAGAGATTTATTTGCTATCTACTATAATGTTTTTTTCGAAATATAAGTGGAATAGACATTCCCCATTTTTCTCAAATTAATGTGGGCATTTCGAGCCTCTTAGAGGTTAGAGCAATGCGGAAGTTCCTTTTAACCTTGTTTTGGAGTGCGCCTTTTGGCTCCCCAGCTCCCGTGAGCTCCGTATTTAAAAACTTGAAAATGATATTTCAAAGATTCAAAAAGCCCAAATTTTCTTACGTGGATACATAAACATGTTCTCCTTATATATGCAAAATTTTCTAAATAATATGTTGTATTTTAAGCTATAAAAAAATCACAAAATTGTGGCTTTGAAAAGGAAAAAAAGAACTTGATTTTGCTTCCGACAATTTTTTTTTCATGCACATCACGTATGAAAAGATATTTCGATGCAAATTTGGCCGTGCATGCTAGACATGTATATGTACTTTCAAATCCTGTTACAGATTTTTTTTAGACCTACAAATAAAGTTTTTCAATTTTTTACAAATCCAGCTCACTATAGCTCGGGAGCTAAAAGGAATTTTCAGTTGTTTTGATGATATAATAGATAGTTGTATATGTAATACCTTGCACTTATTTCTCAATTTCAGGAGCCCAGGAAAGATAATTAGCATTAATGTCCCTACATTTGAAGCCTTAAGTCAAGTTGGTACTGCGCAGGTCACAGTTAAGAACATTGGCAAACTGGAAGCTTCATATAGCTTGACGGTATGCATTGTCAAGGATTTTTTTTTTGCAAGTGTGTTTTCATATATGTTTATAGATAGTAGGCTACCTTTTGATAGATCATTAATTGCATTTTTTCTTTTCTACGTAGAAATAGGTTCATGAACTAATTTCCTATCCATCCTCCTTGATGTCCTTGCATGGATATTCTTTCCATACCCACATAGGCTGTGACACAAAATGTTTAATTGATATATTTACGTATACATTACTATTTTTAATCTAGTTGATAAGCATAATTTATGATCTGATTAATTGGCCTCTTCAGTTTTCCTGAAATTTGATATCGCTTACTTCTGTTACAGTTCAACTGCAAAAGTGGCATCACTTATGTGGAGGTAACAATTATTGCACTCTTCATATTTTCTGCCACCGTACTCTTTCTTGTGTTTTGTAGTAATAATCTCTTGATTGACAAGCTCCAGTGTTTCGTTTCGTTCTGAATAACACTTGTTTCTGAATACATTTAATACAGTTAATCATGCATCACCACATTTCCCTGTTCTGGTTTTTTTTTGACACTAATTCCCTGTTCTGGTTATGTGCTTATTCAATTCCTTCTCTTGAAGCTACTCTGTAATTTCATTTGCAGGAGCAATTCTTCATCATGAAACCTGATGAAGTCCTTATTCGCTCATTTCATTTGCGTCCGTCAACAGACCAAGCATCAAAATATCGATGCGTGGGTGAGTTAGAAATTGAAGACAGCTCATTATTTTTTTTCAAATACAATTTTTTTTTAGGAACTAACATGGGATTTGGTTGTGGTCAATTGTAGCGATTTTGAAAGCATCTGATTTCAGGAACTTGACAGAGCAGAATGCCAGTTCTCAACCACGGCTACAGTTCTTGACAATGGAACACAGGTTCTGAATTGTTTGTCTCCTGTAGTGATTCAGTTGGGATCTATTGTTAATATAAGTGCAGCAAGATAGTTTAAACTGCATATAATCTCTCATTTTAATCTCCAATGTGTGTGTATCTCTTGCCTTGATAAGCTTTTGACATCAAAGATATCTCTGTTATACAATTGCCTATACCATCTACGAGAGACCATGAATAAGCATCTTCTTGAGATTTGTTAACCTATGCTAAATAATACTATGTTTCTTTATCTTTAAGTTCCCTTAGCAATCCAATCTGTTGACAGATTCCACTTTAGAATGAGAAACAAATAAGTGGTGTTACTGGCATTGTATGCTTCTTGCGTTGATAATCATGCAGATTGGTCCACCGAACCAACGTCCGAAGGGTGGCATCGAGGGTTTCTTCGAGGCCATCAAAGCCCTGTGGCGCAACATGTGGGACAGTGTGATCGATTTCTTCACCGGCAGATCATGCAGGTACGCGATTTCCTCCACTAGAACAATGTTTCTTTTTTTTTTTGGTTTGGTTTGGTTCTCTTAATTTGAATGTCGCTTCGGCTGTAATTTGTCCCCATGGAGCAGTACCAAGTGCTCGAGCTTCTTCGACCTGAGCTGCCACATCCAGTACATCTGCATCGGCTGGCTCGTCATGTTCGGTCTGCTCCTTGCCCTACTGCCGGCAGGTTCGTACGCACCTCATTTCATCAGATTACAAGCACTCAGAACCGCATCATACGTTCACCTGTCGCCAACCAAACAAAATTTATGCCTTCGTGTATGCCTGCAGTGGCGGTGGTCCTGTGGCTTCTTCACCAGAATGGCCTCTTCGATCCGGTGTACGACTGGTGGGAGGATGTGTTCGGGCCGCCGGAGGCCGCGCACCCCAAGCGCGGGAGAGGAGGACAAGGCCACCACGCGCACGTCCATCAGCACCACCACCACCACAGCCGGCACCCGCACGCGCATAAGTCTGTCTTGATTGCGTTTTGTACCAAGTTAAATGACAGTCGCATGTACTCCCTCCGTTTTTTAATATAAGATGTTTTAGCATTTGTCTACATGCACATGTACACGAATGTATATAGACATGTCTTAGTGTGCATGTTCACTCACTTTAGTATGTATCTAGACAACATGTGCAACACCTAAAACTTCTTATATTTATGAACAGAGGGAGTAGAAACGACCATTTCAGTGTATTTCGTTTACCTCGTCGTTTGATTTTGTTTTCTATGTTTTGATAATCGATGCAAGTTTAGTCCACACGAATCTAGTGAGTGGTGCATTTGACAACAATACAATTGTTACGGACGAAAACAGAGATACAATTTAGAAGGACAACCAGATACAATCGATAAGAATGCGAAGTTCCGAGTTTAATAAATCTGTCTTTTATTGATAACTTGACAAAGATGCCATTGATCCAGTATAACAATAGGTTTGACGAAAACTCTGGTAATTCTCAACTATATTGCGATAGCGTGCATTCACTTCCCTCTAGTCCGTGTGCAGCTTAAAAATTACTTACTCCTGTAAAAAAAAACTGCAACTTAACAGGGGAAGTGAGGAGCAACATCAGCCATGGACTATGCAGAGCAAAGGAGGCAGGGTCGCTTTCCCCCGAGTGCAGCGCGAGCACCGATAACTTAACAACTGCCGCAATGATGATTACGATGCCAAACGGACGCAGGGAGATGCCGCAAAATCCAATCCCAGCCCCTGACTGCTTTCTTTAATCAGCTCGATGCTTAGCTAGTTGACTGAGACTGACAAGGACCAGTGCTGGTCTGGGGTTTGGCTCCAACTCTCTATCTTTTCTTTTCTTGCCGCACATTACTTGGGACCAGCAGAGTGTCTTCATCCCTGTTACGAACGCATTCATATAATTCGAAAACAACAACAAAAGGTTAAACGAACGTTTGGTCCATTGGAATTGAACAGGAATAGGAAAAACACACCAATAGAATGTCATGGCACCTAAAATCCTCCAGAAAACGCAGGGACCAGTAACACTTGTTGTCTAGTTGCGCCGTAGAAAAAATAGGAGAATTTTCTACAGAGTTGAGTACAAATCATAGTCGTCATAGATACATAGATTTTTTCCCAATAGGCCTAACCTCTTGTTAGAAATCCTATGCCATTGTACTGTATGCAAGCAATCCATATGAATTTTGATTAATTCCTAAACGAAATGATGTTATAGAAAAAAATCTATGGATTGAAATTCTACAAAATTCGTTTTAAACTCTTTTGAACCAAAGAGGCACTCAGCTTTCCTTTTTCACCCTAAATTCAAATGACAGAGACCTAGAACAGCCTGAAATGAAATAACTTAAAGAGAGTTTTATTGAAAAGGGCCTCTTCAAGCTGAATAATAAGGAATACGCTTTGCCCTAAACCACGGATTGTTTCATTTCGTCGAATCGACCCCATGTAGTTAATTCATTCGCCATAACACATGCCACGAGCGTCCTTCACACTCCCCTCTCATTCCAACCCTTTAATTATATACATGAACATGTCAATTCACCAAGTCCAAAGCTGATATCATAATGTTGTTGCTCAACATTTCGAAGGAGGTCTCGCCTCGTCGACATCCCGACCAACTGTGTCTTCCCGCCGTTCTCTCTGCGCTACCTAAAGCCCGCCAGCACGTCGTTGATGTTGAAGATCGCCTTGTGTGCCTAGCCTTCTTGGCAACGAAGGCAACACACATGGACGACTCTATCGAGCGACGCCTCTCAGTTTTTGTCGGTTGCGATCTCAATCAAGACACAAAAAATTACATATGCGGGCAATTTGCATTTGGCTCTCTCCCCCCACGACCCAGTTACTCCCAGGTTCACAATGCCAACATAAACCTTGTCTACCCATTCGTGTGGCCAATGTGGGGAACGTGTACATATCGACTCATTTTGCGCGAAGGGCCACTTGTCCCCCATCGGTCCGCTCAAGTGCTAGGCGGACAAAACGAGGCCCACAAGGGACAATTTGTCCAATTTGTGTACTTTTATTTGTGGTCGATTTAGGGCAAACACAGTTTCCAGACCCACCATGTGTTCGGTTGACTGCAAGGCTCATCGGACCCACGTGAGAGTGAATTTGTCCTTGTCCACACACGCCGACCACTACCTCCCATGCCACACCCCTCCACTCCACCGGTGCGCTACATTTTCTCCTTCCGCACCGCCGTTCCGACGTTGTCGTTGGCAGCATCATTGAGTAGATCGCCCGCTGTGCTACCCCACGGTACCTATCAAGGGGCATTTATGGGGTAGCCATAGGGCTACTAATCGATGTGAAAAAATGTGGGGAACGTAGCAGTAATGGAAATTTAGAAGCGGGTTATTCGTCCCAAACGTATCTATAATTGACATATAAGATTTGGAAGGAAGCACATCGCATGGATGGAGGTCGGTGGTTGCCGGCTGGGACTGAATAATCAAGGATTGATGGTTGCACGAACTGAATTTACAGACAAGGTTGTATCTGATAACATCAATTTGGAAGGATGGATCTTAGGCCAGTATTGTTCGCTGCCGTTTCCTTATTTCCAGCCCATGCTGGTTCCCCATCTTCTCGAACAACTTCCGACAGAGCCCCCTAAAGTAAGAAGAACCTACCTGCAGCGAGGCAGAGCTCCGTCGTCTAGGCCAGGATAACCTTTTACTCTTGTGCCCCTCAATCACTACTACACCAGTTGCAATATACAAACACAAAGAACCAATGGCCATATCCAAATCGGCACAATAGTAATCTAACGAAATGCAATTCCTAGTATCCAAATTGGCACAATAATAATGTAAAGAATAGTTTATATGCAGAAAGGAAAATAAATATCACAGTGGTCAGGTGCCATTAGCAAGCCTTCTACCTTTTGTAACTTGATTAGAATTGTTCCAGTATGGAGCATATGAGCTAGTATAATAGTAGTAGTCTAGCAGGTCAAGGAGAGAAATCAACATCACGAATTATGGTGAGATGTACATCAGCCCTCAAGTGAAATGTAAACAGCTATTGTGATGGTTGTAAACAAATAAGATCCCTTCACCCACTTGAATATCCTGTTCTCCTGCAAAAACATAAGTAGGTTCATCAGTGGCTCGGCAGAAGTACTGAGAAACTAAGCACAAGAAGCCCATACCAAGTTTACAAATTTCAAAATTAGCTCAAAGCGTGAGGCACAATCTTGTAGAATTAGGTCCACATTCTCCAAACGCAGGGTCATGCATGTTCTCTGATCTTCTTGCTCTCATAACAAAACGAAAAAAATACAAGACACCGGACAAGAAAAAAGAGAGTGAAACGATCAAAGTAGAACTAAAGAGTATGGGCACTGTAGAACTTAATTGGACAATATAGAGATGTTGTATCGGTAAGTACCACACTTCAACTGGAAATGTCTCTTCGGAGAACAAATAGAACGATCTTTGATTCTTGGGCAAACCAAACAAAAAGCAGGGCAGAAAACAAGGGAGTAAAATACCGACATGAGTTGCACACGTATCTATCGTTCATGGTTATGTCCAGTACCTCTGGATATGAGTTGCAACTCGTATCCATATAGCAGCCTACATTCCAAGATATCGTTCATGGTTATGGCCAGAAGACAACGTGTGCAACTCATAAAGCTATAGCAGCCTACCTTCATAGATATCACTCATACTTTTCCTTATCCTAGTCACGAGCCAGAGAAATGATCGATATTGTAGGAATGAAACACTCTGAACCATCATTTATATAACTGCTAACACAACTTGCCAATATGTATCCAAATCGAAGCACGGTTATTAGCAGTACATTTCTCAGGATGCGGTGGAATAACATCAAAACGCCCAGATCTGAACAACGGTGCATAAAAGAAAATACCGACTGAGCCTAGGTTTATACAAACAATGAAACGCAACAGAATAAACTGAGGCGGGGACAGATGATCTATCCAGCATTAACACATGCATAATTTACTGATAGACACCGGTGTATCCAACATCAAGAAAAGAACAACCAAGGGAGGATTGAACCAATTGCGAACCAAGAAATAAATTTTCTGTGCACTCTGAAGTTATTACATATCTACACAAGTGGTCATAATTATTGTCCTACTTGGCATCAAATATGATGGAGCAAGAATTCTACGGACAACAATAACAGAAAAACAATGGTGGAGTGGTACACAGTCAAAATAGCCAAGCTTGAGGCTGAAGAGGGCCTTGAAGAAGACAATTAATAGTAACAAAAAATGTGAACTTGGTAAAATCATATAGGAAAGAAAGCATTTATTGACACATGATTTAATTATCAGCCAAGACGTTGTCTATCTAGGTGAATAAGAGAAAACAAATCATACGATGAACTCATATTTCTTTGAGAGGTATTCATATAAACATTCATGTGTTTACTGAATAACTTATGGACTGAAAAATATATCAGAGCAGGGCCAAAACATGTGTTAAGTAGAGGGACAAACTAACCTCGGGTCGCTGTCAGTTCTTTGTCGCTTCAGAGAGTTACTTTTTCAGTGCAGATTCAGGATCGTTTAATACGAGTTTTCTGCACGGCCATCTTTTGTTGGCGTGTATCCTTCACCGCATCTCAAATGCAAATCCTTCAACCTCCGTACTGGGTTGCAGACCTCACTGAACCTCCAGTCGAACAATGGGACATAGACGTTCCTTGCTTGTGCCTTTCACTCGCAGTCTGAAACTTTCAGAAATGAAAATGTTAGTGGCATGGTTATCATGTCCGAGATGGTGCATGGCGTGCACAACAATAGAAGAAATTGACGTGTTTCTGATCCACAACACATCCCTCTGTCGTTAATATGCTCCACATTTAGCCCGGTAGACCACCCTCATAGCGATACATCTCCGTTTGCGAATTTGTGCAGTAGCAGCCTGGGTGATATGATGAACTCAAGCTCATGGTATTTCAAAGTTCTAAAGAGAAGGGTAGTGTAGTGAGGTTTTCGTAATTGTAGTACATGAAAATACGATGCAACATTGCTACGAAAGCTACATGCTGCTTTCAGAAAAATTACTTGTCAGAGAGAACTGGTCCTGACTTCATACAATCAATATGGACTTGGGGCTTCAATCTTTGCCGGCCAAGAGTTGACATAAGCATACATGCACCAGATAAATCAGTTAGTTTTCTCCAAGATGATTGAGATTCCGGAAGGTATACTTATACACAAACAACATACCTATGTTGACATGAACATTATCATCCACCTTGGCATAGAAGTCAATATCCCATGAGAGGTCACAACGGTGGAAAAGAGTGTCTACGTTTTCGCAGATACTTGTGGTACCCTTCAACATGGTCCTACGTGCGTGAAGTCTATTGGCGAAAGGAGGTGACAAATAAATGCTCAGAACAAAACATGGACTAATCTGCTCTTACCATGGTCATCATAGACACAATTTTTTTTACCCAATGACAAAAAAGTAAGATTATATTTGACATGCATGCAGAACAGCTATCATGGGCCAAGAAAAAAACCCCGTAAAGGATGTACAAATGAAACCTGGGCTAATCCTCCATCACCGCGATCATCATAAACACATCAACTTTTTTTTTCCAAAGACAAAGGAGCAGAATTATTTTTGACACCGAGGAACAAGAAATAGCATGCCTGAAGAAAATGGGATGCAACAAACAAGGTGGCAGCATGGCATTTGTGGGCGCAAATTCACTGTAATCATTTTTTCTCTAAAGGAACCGCACCCAGACACAACCTGTACATGTGCTTGATGTACAAAAATCACCACTCCATCCCTACAACTCAAGGAGAACAATAATGCTCAGATTGGTAACAACAGCATCAACATTTACTTGGCACTGGCAGCTTAGCTCCATAAGTTGTTTGCACTATGACCTAGTCTGTAGCAATCAGCTGATCTTTTTCCCAGGCCCTCCGCAACAAACAGATGAACTCAGCACCACCTACTGAAGGCTCAATCAATCCCCCTCAGCCAGACCCTCATGCAAAAATCCCCAGCAGAACAGACACCACAACAGCAGAACTCTGCGTGCCTCAACCTATATCTGTATGTGACTGTGTCTCCACAAAGTCCAGCACAGTACAAATCTCAGCATGCAGAGGATGCTGGCTGCCACCAGCAACAAACTCATGCACCTCACCGCCGAGCTCGACCGAGCTGCACCCTGGCGTCTTCTTCATCTGCAGACTGTTCATCTCCCTCCTCTCCCTGGCGAGACCGCTCCAATCCTGGGCTTTTGCGTACATGCTGGACATCATCACCTTTGCCCAAGGGTCATCTGGATCCAACCTAGTGACTTCTGCTGCCGCAATCTCGCCAAGTTCCACACTGCCATGAACTTTGCATGCACTCAAGAACGATCCCCAAATTACCATATTAGGCTTCATCGGCATTGTTTTTATCATCTTGTATGCTTCTGGCAATCGCCCGATGCGACCAAGAAGATCGACCATACAACCGTAGTGTTCAATCTTGGGTGTGATTCTATATTTCTCCTGCATGGAGTAGAAGTAGCCAAGGCCTTCGTCAACCAACCCTCCATGTGCACAGGCATTTAAGACCCCGACGAGAGTAACATCGTCAGGGCATATACCACTATCTTGCATCATGTTAAACATTCTCAAGGCATCGGCAGCCCGACCATGCATTGCCAGTCCACAAATCACAGTTGTCCACGAGTACAGGTCCCTCTTCCCAGGAGCCTTCTCAAACACCTGCAGGGCCTTGTCCATACTGCCGCATTTGGCATACATGTCTACCAAGCATCTATCCAATGTGCCGTTGTCATTCATCTTATTCTTGTCAATATACGCATGGACCCAAATCCCAGTCTCCAAACAGCCTATACCTGCACAAGCACCAAGGACAGTGCTCATGGTAGGCTCATTTGGGTGCACCGAACATGACGATGGAGATACCATCTGACTGAACAATCCTAATGCCTCTCTGCACCGGCCAACCAGGCAATACCCGGCTATCACCGTGTTCCATGAAACCACATCCCTCCTTGGCATTGCAAGAAAGAGCTGATATGCAGCCTCCACATCTTTATTCCTGACATACTGATGCACCATGGCGTTCCAAGCAACAGTACTCTTCGCTGGCATGTCGTCAAACAGCCTCCTGGAAACGGTCAGCTCACCACGCTCCCCATAGACCCTGATAAGTTCAGTAGAGACGAACACGTCTGGCTCAATGCCACTGACCACGATGAAAGCATGGACCATCCTGCCTGGGTTTCTCTTGGCCGTACAAGAACCTGCACCACGGCACGCGGCGAGCACGACCGCCAGGGCAACATTGTCCGGGATAAGGCCGTCCGTCACTATTCCCCGGAACACGGCGAGGGCCTGGTCCACCTGCCCGGACGCCGCGTGGGCCCGCGCCATGGCGGTGCGCGCGACGAGGCCCCGCTCAGGCATTTCGTCGAACAGGTCCCGCGCGTGGCCGGGGTAGCCGAGCGAGGCATATGAAAGAGCAGCGCGGTGGGGAGGTGCGCCCCGGAGTGGAGGAGCCCCGCCTTGAAGAGGAGGCAGTGGATGCCGGATGCCGTATGGTGTGCCCCCGGTGCCGCCGGCGAGAGCGACTTAATGAGGCGGAGGAGCGCGGTGGAGGAGACGGTAAGCGGGTGCATCGATCGGACGGCAGCGATGCGATCTGATCGTCTCCACGGCCCGCGTGCCTCATCATACTCACGTTAAGGCGTAAAATATAAATTACAGACCATATAGGGGTATACGAGGTAAATAGCAGATGATATTTTTTTTTTGAAGGTCACCGGGGGGAGTTAATCCCCACCTGAATATATTTCAAAGTTGCCTTGAGGCTTTGCAGCCTCTACAAGATAGGTTCAAATGAACCAGAATACACGGGGATTACAAAGAGGAGAGATAAAAGGAAAAACGCACACACACGATGAGGGAGCGGCAAGAGCCACCAGGAGGCACAAGTAGAAGAGGGGTGCTGCCGAGGGATCACAATACCAAGATTCAACAAACAACCTCGCACCGCACCGGCGTGCAAAACGACTCCCACGGCACAACTCAGGAGCATCCACAACCAACGAGTGCCAAAGCCTAGCACCTAGCACGAACCTTGACTGGGAGCTCCGCCACGAGAGATCGAGACGATTGGCAGGTTTGGGGAGGCATCATTGCGTCGTCATTGAGCAAAGATGAGCCGAGACGACACCACGAGCCCGAGGCTCACCACAACACCACGGCAACCATGGGAGGGTCTTGAGCAAGCGCAGCAACAGGACCGAGATCACGGGCAGGCCAGCCTAGGCGAAACAAAGAGGAAGGACAACACACCACAGGAAACAGAGCACCACATGGCAGCACTGCGAGGCCAAGGGCCTCGCCGCCGGATACACCCCAAAGAAGGCAAGGCAAAGAGAGACCAAGGTGCTGACGGGGGTTCATCGAAGATGAAGTCGCGGAGCACCACAATGCAAGAACGCGCCACCACGGCAGACCTGCAGGCTCTCTTGCCAATGCCGAGATGGAGAGCAGCAAGGGGTTCCATCGCGACTCCTTCAAGAAGGAAGAAACGACGCCATCAGCGCCGCTGTCGCTGAGCATTTGCTCGGAACCACCGTACTACGGCGCGTCTATGGCGTGGAGGTCCGGGTCGCGAGCCCACGGAACCGAGGCCAAGAGCGACGGCCAGAACTCTGAGCATCTCGGACGGCTGAGATTGGAGTGGTGTGGCGGGGTTGGATTTTGTTGGGAAGGAGACGAACAGAGGACCCCCGCCGACGCCGTCCGCCGTGTGGGACGGCCTCCTCCGGCGGCAGGAGGGGACAGTGGGCACGCGCGACGGTTTCTGGCGGCGGCGGCCGCCCCCGCCATCACCACGGCCATGCCTGCAGCGACGCAAGGCCAGGACCGCGGCCCGCTCGGCCCGCCCGCGGCCCAGATCGAGCCCGGGCCAGCACCACCCGCGCCCACGAGCAACAGCGCCTCCGCCGTCCCGCGCCTCCGCCATGCTCGCGCCCGAGCTGTCGCCCCGCACCCAGAAGGGACGCCGGCGACGCGCGAGGACGGGCCAGAGGTCGAGGTCGAGGCTTCCTCCAAGCGGCGACACAGGACCGCGGAGGGAAGATCCCCGCCATCCCCTTCACGGGCGGCGCACGGCCTTTGTCCGGCGGCCGCCTCCGGGGACGGCGAGGGAGGGAGGCGGGGTGGGGAGGGGGTGGCGGCGGCGGGCTAGGGTTTGCCCCTCCCGTCGCCCAGAGGAGACGACGCGAGGGGTACAGTCGATTTGTGCCCAATAGCAGATGATATGCCTAAACTAAAACCCAAATCCAACCGGCAACCACTGATATGGTGGCCATATGCTCGGGAATCCACTCCTACTCCTCCCCCATTGCCGCCGCCGCGCTATCGGTCTCTTCTGCCTGTGCTCGCGCTCCAACCAGCGTGTCTTTGCTTCGGCGCAGGTGACCTCTCTCAGGATCTAGGATCCTTTTTCTTGGATTTCTATCTATTTGAGCAATCAAGTTCTCTACGGTCTGAAATTTATGTTGGTCTTTCTCGAAATACGCATGATTCTCTCAGATTATAGTTGTTGGTGTCCCGATTGTGGGAGGAATCATCAGTAATATGAATCACTAGAAAGATACTTAGGATTGCCAAGTGGAAATATCGCGAAATTTATTGGCCAATAAAAGCAAGTCCTGCGTGATAGGGATAGGAAGACAAATGCTATGCTTCGAAATTAACAGTACAACCAATCAAGGTCTCAGTTTCTCTTATCTTAGTCCTATCCGGTTGACTTTGGATTCTGTAGACACATCAGTGATGCTGGTTTAATCACTTTGATTACACAGCACTAGCAAGGTTTCATCGTATTCAGAGGTGATGGCTTCTGCCCATGCCGAAGGATTGCCTTCTGGGATGGATCCTTCCATGGTGGATGAGTACGCTTCCCAGTCCAAGTTGTTGCAAGAATTCTTCAAGATACCCAGTATTGGCAAGGCTTGGATCTTCAATTCCAAAAATGGTATCGAATGTTATTTTTTCTCTTATCCAGTTCTTGTAACTTCATATTTCTTACTGGTATTTTGGTGGTCGAAAGAAAACACATCCAGGGCAATGGTTTCTATTGGCCAATCAGATCTCTTGGCCAACAAAAAGAGGAACTTCCTTCTAAATTCTCACATCTCCAAAAGTGCCTCAAAGTCAGCGAGTTTCCAGTGGTCACCCTTCCCGATTGAAATGATCGGAGTGTCAGCAGTTGTTCCATCACCATCCGGAGAAAAGCTTCTGCTAGTACGGAATGCTGAGGATGATTCTCCTACAAAATTAGAGATTTGGGGCCCCTGTCAATTGGAGAATGAGATACATATTCCACAATCTGTTCATGGATCGTTGTACACCGATGGATGGTAAAATTCCCTTTTTCATTTTGGTGACATTGAGCATTTTATTCATTTTACTCTTGTACCTTTGACTATTGATTTGCATCACTATAATGTAGGTTTGAAGGGATTTCATGGAATCAGGAAGAGACTTTTATAGCTTATGTCGCTGAGGAGCCTCCTCAACCAAAGCCGGAGTTCAATGATTCAGGTTACAGGAAGGAAGGTTCGTCTCAAAACGACTGTAAAAACTGGAAGGGACAAGGGGATTTGGAAGATGACTGGGGAGAAACCTATAGTAAGAAAAGGATACCTGCTTTGTTTGTCGCTAACATCTCTAGGTACGCTTCTGTCTGACATGAAGATATAAATTCGGACAAGTTGACAAAATATTGTAATATTCTGAGAAATGTTTCCATTGCAGTGGGGAAGTACGAGTTGTGAAGGGCATAACTAGATCATTAAGTGTTGGCCAGGTGATTTGGGCTCCATCGTCTTATAGTTTGGTTTTTGTGGCATGGTCAGATGATAATGGTTTCCAAGAGACACCAAGGAAACTTGGTATTAAATACTGCTATAATAGACCTTGTACTCTGTATGCTGCTCCTGATCCTTTCAAGGAAGATGCTGACAAACCATCAACTGAGTGAGCATATCTATCCTTGGTAACTTTAGTTTTTCCTTTTTCTGTGGCTTACCCAAGATACAAAGGGCTTTTTAATGCTGGAGTGGCTTCATGTTGTTTTTTGATATTTTATTTCCAATGATACCGCATACAAGCTTTGTTAAGGGATCTTTTGCATGAATGTTAACAAGATTGATTATATTACTGTACTTTCTCTTCATTCATCCTAGTTATAGGAGACACAAACCTATAGCATATGGTATGCCGTATGCTCACAAAGTGTATCTGATGACATATTTCTGTTATTGTAACAGCTCCAGTAAAGGAGATAGTACAACTATGGTCAAGTTAACAACAGAGTTGAGCAGCGCTTTTTTCCCACGGTTCAGGTAGGACAACTTCAGTTGCTCAATGGTCTTCTTTAAATCAGGCCACACAGTTTGACTAGATCTACGTATTTTGGATTTTACCAGTTTTTTTCTGCATTGGGATTGTCCTGGCCAAGTGTGAGGGATAGTAGGCTGAGTTTGGCTGTAGTGGATTATATGATAAGCCAGCTTTTCCAACCAGCTTTTGCTTATGTTTCCTTTGGGTAAAGCAACTTTTTTCTGATTTTGTAGCTAATTTTTCACAAAAGAATATAAATAAGTTCAGCACAGAACACAGTTTAGCAACGGCAGAGCCTTAGGAAAAAGGCGAGGCCATGCAGTGGGATGATGAACTTCAGGATAAAAGAAATATTGACTTACTCTTGTTGATTAAATGGGAAGATGACAAGTTGGTGCTTACAAAAAAAAATAGCACTGTCACTATCTTTTTTCCTTACCAAGCCACACCAATAGATTAATCCTGCATATTATCAAGTGTATGTGCTTACCTTTCTAGATGAGTTGAATGGTACTCCTGTCACTATTCAAGCAACAATGAATGCCAACATTGTGTAATTTCCATTTGAAAGATACATAATCTTGGTCGTTCCAAAGGTATCACATAATTTCATCCAAAAGAAGAAGGTATCACGTCATCTCTGTGTTGCCATAGAACCCGGCCTCAGTAGATATGTGTCTTTGAGCATCAGAAACATTTTTTTTGTTATACTTTATACAAAAAAATCAGTTTTGATTATGTGCAAGAATGGTTATGTGGATTTTCTGATACCTACACGTTAAGAGCACATTGTGATGGTAATAACAAAGTTTTTCTATTGCGCAGCCCGGATGGAAAGTATCTCATTTTCATCTCGGCGAAGAGTGCTGTGGATAGTGGAGCACACAATGCCACTAATTCAATGCATAAAATTGACTGGCCTGCTGATGGGAACTTAGAGGGGAGCTTTAGTGTTGATGATGTGGTATTAATAATGACTTTACATTTTCTTAATGTGTTTATCTGATTTAGTTTCAAACTGTAAATGCCTGGTTTTCATTAGTAGTTTCAAGCTTCCAAACCTTTAATATATAACTTTGAAAAAATCTTTTGAAGTGTATATGTGGATTGCCTGGCCATTTCCATCAGTTTTGACTTTTGGTTGTGTTGGCTAGTGCATGAATCTTGACAAAATTTACTCAAAGTCTTTGTAAGAGCATATTGCCATTTGCCAAACCTGATTTAAGACTTGCACGGATTTATTGAAGTGCCTGAACTATAGTTCAATTAAAAGGGAGAAGGTCAAAATAAAGGGAACTTACATATTAGTTCTTTTTAACTCTTAACGATTTCTGTCAGAAAAAACCCTCAATATCTGATATCACATGCTTAATACCTTTAGTTATTTAATTAGGTACCCATTATAATGAGTCATCAAGTTGGATGTTTCCCTGGTATCTACTGCTCTGGACTACTTAGGTTTCCATGGCTTTCGGATGGACGAACTATTGTTTTATCTTCTTTTTGGGGAAGCAAGGAAGCAATACTTTCTGTCAACATTGTAACGTAAGTACATGCATCTACCTGTCCTCTGTTAGAATTATATGGCTGACTAGTTTATTCATTCCTGACACTATTTCTTTCTCCACAGCGGCAAAGTTTCAAGAATTAGCCCTCAGGAGACAGATTATTCATGGAATCTTCTCGCACTTGACAATAACAACATTCTTGCAGGTAAGCCCAAATTTATACAGCTTTACAGCAGCCTTCCATATTCCCATCTGCCGAGTTTTCATATTTATGGGCCTTCCCACCCCTTTGATCTTTTCAGTTTCGAGCAGCCTCGTTACACCGCCTCAAATTCACTACGGTTTTGAAGCTTCTCAGACTGAGAAGTCATGCCAGTGGGACTGGCAGGAAATTTCATCACCATTTCCGAAGCCATCTGATAAGGTTTAATTAAAACAAAATACATCTCATGCCCCCCTTGGTGCATAGTAAGCATTTCTATGATGTGTTCACAGGTCAGCTCCTTATTGGCCAATAGTAAGTTCAGCGTACTCGAAGTTCCAATCAG
Organism: Poa pratensis; assembly: GCA_947311845.1. Taxonomy (NCBI): domain Eukaryota; kingdom Viridiplantae; phylum Streptophyta; class Magnoliopsida; order Poales; family Poaceae; genus Poa; species Poa pratensis. The sequence goes on from CAMZMU010000033.1 coordinate 76,039,397, forward strand.
CAACGCTTCTGACAAACTTCCATATGGTATGCTAACAACTTAACACCACACATTCCTTTTGAAGATCACCAATTTTACAGCTATCTGATATAATTTGGTTTTCCTTTCATAACTCTATACTAAGTTGGTACTCTTCTCTTTATTTGTTTCTGAACTGCTCATGCATTCATCACCTGTTGGTCCTCTTTTTATTTTAAACAATAGAATGCTATATATAGATTGTGAGTGTGCATGACGTAACCGTGTTGTATAAAAATTAATGATATAGTAGAATGCATAATTTAAGACAAGATAGTTCATGAGAGTCCAATTTTTTGTTATCTGCTAGTGCTAATAGGCAAACTCTGAAAAGTTCTTTAGTGAGATTGCTACCACTAAATTTGGAAGGAACTGATATCATCTCCTTAAGAATCTTCTCGGTAGTCTTTATGGATAACATTCTTATTTCGACGTTCACTCAGTATTTCACCTTACAGTTCCATGAAAAGTCCAATTATAACTGTATATCTTGGAGACTTGGACTCATATGTAGAGCTTTAATAATAATAAATAATGATATATTATATCTTATTTTAATAACAACTGCACGGCACTATTTCTGTATTTTCAGTGACAAGAATGAGTTTTCTCTCCCTCCTTGTTGTCCTCCCTCTCGCTTGATTATGTTATTTTTCTCTGTTCAGGTGCTAAGCTGCCCTTTGAGGCTATTTTTGTGTCCTGCGAGGATTCTGCAAATACTCCAACCATTGTTGTTCTTCATGGTGGCCCTCATTCAGTTTATCCATCAAGCTACTCAAAATCCTTGGCATTCCTTCATGCACAGGGATACAACCTGCTTGTTGTAAATTACAGGTGAGCATTGAAATTATGAGTATCTATAGTGTAAGCGCTCCGTAGGTAGGATATTACTCGGTGATAGTTTGAGGTAGATTGGTTCTAGGTGAAGGAGAGCAAGAATAGTGGGAAGAACAGATCTGAACAACCTACCAAGTAAACGACCACACTGGGACTTAAGGGACTAAGGATTCTTTTAATTCCATTTCTCTTATTGCCATGCTTATAACACACAGGTCTAACTAATCCAAGTATGAGGATATGCATGCATGGTGCTGACTCCTTGTGTGCAGCAATTATATCCTTTTGGGTTCCATTGTCTCTGTACTTCGCATGCCAAATAGTTGTGTATAACGCTAACATGGATTATCTGCACGTACTATTCTGTTGCTTAGGGGCTCATTGGGGTTTGGAGAAGAAGCACTGCAATCTCTTCCTGGCAATATTGGTTCTCAGGTGTTACTGATTTCTTCTCGTGTTCAAGATAACTTTCGATATGTGTCTATAAACGGTCTATGATATTATGTTGGTTGAATGCTGATGAACAGGATGTGAATGATGTGTTGACGGCTTTGGAATTTGTTATAAAGAGAGGATTAATCGATGCATCTAGAGTAGCTGTAGTCGGAGGTTCACATGGAGGTTTCTTGACAACACATTTGATCGGCCAGGTTATTTGACTGTCTTCTTTTCCTCCTTAATTATTTTTACATGCACTTACTTTGTTGCTTGCAGTTTGTATCTTCATAGAAATTTACCTTGTAATTCACTGTCCGTCAGTTGGATATCAGATTTGTCATCAAAATGATGATAGAGTCTTCAGCAAACTATCACAAGAAATAAAATAATATCAAATCAAGAAATCATACTTCACGTTCAATGCTTTAGTACAATACAGTACAGACCCGTGTTCCAAGAATATATTCTGATGAATATCAGGATTCAGCAAACTAGAGCTAAAACATCACTGGTTTCATTTTTGTTACACTGAGCTGTGGTGATGTCACCAATTCCAGCCCTTTTTTGTTGCAAATGTTAAAAAACTGTCCGTACAGAAATGCTCTCAAATGCTGCTTAATGTTTTTTTGTCTGAAATCCCCACAAGTTAGTCTCGAGAAAACACAATAGTCTTTGCATCTTGATGCATTGATAGAAAAGAGTTCTAATTACAAGCTAGACTATACAACATACTTAACACACACACACGACCAAGGTGCTGAGGCAGCCTGGGGCCGGATAAGCTGCATCCCGAGCCCCTCCAATCGAAACAATTTGAATTTTAATTTTAGGTCTAGATCATTTCACTGCCAGAAACAGCAGGAAACTAGAACTGCCCCTGAAAACTCGGATCAGAATGGTCTCCGTGATATTATTTATTACGTTTTACGGTGTACTAGCATACTGTTGACATGTGCATATTTTTGGAATACAGGCTCCAGAAACATTTGTTGCAGCAGCTGCTCGAAATCCATTATGTAACTTATCATTGATGGTCGGTACCACTGATATCCCTGACTGGTGCTTTCTGGAGATTTATGGAAAAGAAGCGAAAAACTGCTATACAGAGTGTCCTTCAGCTGACACTCTTACTCAGTTTTACCAGAGATCACCAATATCACATATTTCTAAGGTACATTTGTGAGTTGCATATTCATATGAAAATCATTTCTGAAATCTATGCCTGACGAAATATTGTGCATGCAAAGGAAGACTGTCAGGACTATTTTATCAGAAATCAATCACTTGACAATATTATCTCATCTGCAGGTTAAGACACCAACACTCTTTCTCCTCGGAGCAAAAGATCTTCGAGTTCCTGTTTCTAATGGTCTACAGGTACATCCTTGTGCAATTTGTGTTGTTTTGAAAGGTTACAGGATTGTGTACACAGTATTCTGGTTAATAGAATGACAAGCTTTGCTTTTCATAAATAAGAAAGGGTTACAATAGGCTGTTTGGATTTTGAGCCCGTAAATAGTACTCCTAATTGTACTCAACTGTTCAGTTCAATCTATATACTTATCTGTTGTTGCAACATTTTCAGTATGCGAGGGCTTTGAAGGAGAGAGGAGTTGAAACCAAAACTATTGTCTTTCCAGAAGATATTCATGGACTCGACAAGTTAGTTTAAATTTCAATTTTTTTACCATGATTACTTGCACAACGTCTCCCAACATTTTTTTTTTGAAGTTTTCTCCCAACATTTGCTCACACCATTCTCTCTTACAGGCCACGATCTGATTACGAGAGCTTTCTCAACATAGGGGTTTGGTTCAAGAAGTACACTAGCAAATAAACATTGGGCTTCTCATACTACTGTGATGTCCTTGTATTTTTAATTCTTGTGAATGAATGATTGTAATTTGGGCCAAAGCAACCTCATGGAAAACATTGTTCACTTGGTAACTCTCTTAAAATACATCTGTAGTGGTGTTGTTGTAATTTGATCCATAGCATTTTGCTCTTACGTACTGGTATGGATCAGAACTTCCAATGGCTAAAACACCTATTGATTTTCCTCCTAATTCACCTTGCAAAGGTGCTGACGTCGTTTCCTTTGAGTTTGACACTGAAATGCTTACACGATTCAGTTAAGTATTGTTCAGGACCACATGTGTATAAATCTGTTTGTCTATAAATCTGTTTGTCTATCCATAGATCTGAGAACCGAGGCATAGCCTGGATGGCTAGGAGGTGTTGATACCTCCCTGCCCGTGAGGTCTCGAGTTCGAGTGCCAGCGCCCGCTCCCTCATGCGTACTCACCGAAATTCTTGCTATCAAAGTTGATTGGAGGCTGTCTAACCCCCAATGCGCATTTTTTTTTATCCATAGATCTCTAGGGTGATACCTGAAGTAAAAATTGGTGTCAATTAGTACACAATGCGTCCATACGTTCCTAGAATTGTCTACCAAAATGTCAACGATCATCTAGTAATTTTTTGTTGCAAACTTTCTTCGATCACCATCGTTATGATTTTCTGTGATCGTTGTTGCATTGTTTGATGCGTGGACCATGGATAGTAGTGCTGAGTTTTCTACAATGAATTTATGGAGACATCATCCGATGATGATGATCATGACATAATCATCGTCGCGGCTCTTCTAGCATTCGAGGAGTAGACTGTGAGGCCCCGATTCTGAGGTTCGACACCGGGGCAATAGTGACAGGGCAGATGATGACCATGGAACTAAATGGTGAAATCCTTCCACTGTACGAGTCCTTATACTGCACCTTTGGTTGGTATACTATTTGAACATCTATCTCATTACATTGCTAGTTTTGGAACAATGAGTGCGGAGCGGACGCAGGGGAGGACTTCGAGGAAGCCAAAGAACCCAGCGGTCTTACTCCATGGCTAATGGGGTGATTGTTTGGGTCGTGGCTGGCTGGTTGTGGTTGGCTGTGCGGGAAAGCTGTTTTTCTCGGTGTCACCTGTGTGTTGAGGAATTGTCTGAAATACTCTCAGAGTTTCGATGACATATGTATTTACTGATTGAAGTGTACAATCGTATATGTCACTATAAAATACCTGGAATAAACAACATTAAGCAGAACAAACAATTAATAGGATATAGATTTCCAAAATACATATCCGTACCATTACACAAATAAGATATCGTCCATAATAAATATAGATTTATTCAAACTACATGTCAATGACGTTACACATAATAACTAGCTAGCACGAATAGATTGTCTTCTTCTCTCATTGAACACTGCGGTAGCAATGCGTTCACGCCTTGTTTTCATATCATCGGTGTTTGTTCCACTCGGGGCAGTATCACCGACTATTTTTGTTGACTGCCTTTGGACCTTAGGGACGTAATTCTCATCTTCATCACATCGATCAAACTGTTTGTCACGTAACTGTGAGTCCCTAATGAAATTGTGAAGTACTATGCAAGCAAGGATAATTCTTTTCTGTGTATCCAGATCGTAAGAAGGAATATACTTCAATATGTGCCATTTGTTTTTCAAGATACAAAATACACGCTCGATAGCATTCCGAAGCGATGAGTGTAGATAGTTGAAAAGCTCTTCCCTTTGTGTTGGTCGCCCTTCTCGGCGAAAATCTGGTATATGGTACATGTGGTTCTTAAAAGGAGCTAGGAATCCATTCCTATTTGGATAACCAGAATCAACAAGGCAGTACGTATTTGGGCATAAAAAGAAATGTGAATAACCAAAATCAAACAAATAGCAATGCATTTGTATTAAAGTCATGTGAATAATCATAGAGAATATTACCACCAGCAAGGGTCGGGAATTCGACCGGATACTTCTCGATGCACAGGGGAGAAAAGAAAACGGGGCTGGGGATGTTCTGTCCAACGGGTGGCAATCCCTTGTAATTTAAGCGAACAATATGTTCAAATTAGAAAACGTTCCGCACCCCTTTGCGGGAAGCCGCGCGAAGCACCCCCAGACGTGCTTTCTCCTCCACGCCTATTTCTTTCGGTGGCTTTGCCGAAGGACACAGCCACAACACCCCTGTTTGGTTCGTTTGGGGTGCTTTTTCCACTGGAAAGTCACCAAAACCCCAAACAAACATCCCCTAAGTACGGCGCCGTATCCTATGCATCCGCTGGTTACATGTATCCCTGTTGGAGATATGCCCTAGAGACAATAATATTTAGTATTATTTTATCTCCAAGTTTATTATTAATAGTTTATATCTTTATGCTATAACTGCATTGGGCACTTGAATAGCGAATACAAAGTATTCAAGAGGAAAACCTCCGATGCACGTGTAGAGATATGAACAAGGAAAAGTGTTCCTAGTCTAGTCTCTAAGACTAGCCTATCTTGTTATCTGATGATCATGTTTTCCTAATCATGGACTTTGTATAAGTCATATAACTATAGGAGTTTATTATCGGAATGATAATAGTACTGAACCGATCCACCCTATGATCTTGCTATGAGACAAATCGTCAAGATGAAGAATAGCAATTGATCATACAGAGCTTTCATTAGTTAGTTCCTATACCTTGAGAACATCTAGTGACCGCTTGTTCGACACTCACGCTTTGATTGTCATCTAACGTCCGGTCGTAACTGGGGACCATAACAATGACTTTTGGGTTTGAACTAGAATAAGTAATGGAACGGAGATTGTTCAAGAAAGGTACTTACTCCTCCAGACGATGGAGAGATATATCCTCTAGGCCATCTCAAGTATAATCATGTCACCCCAATCGTCTGGCCAGACACAGTGTGATTTATCACAGGACATTGATAATACGGAATGAGAAAAGAGAATGATATTGGTACGAGTTTTATATGTGTTATGATCAAAGAGTTTGATCACACTAGAGCAAATTGTCTCACACTCAGATATCATTGGTATCGTGTACGTAAGGGGATTAGTGTAATGAGAAACATAAAGAGGTTCTGTCGTTCACTCGTGAATACATAGGAGCCAGTACAGACGTCTAGGTCCCAATGCTGGTTATTGTCTGGTAAGCTCAAGGACATGTCTATGTGTTAACGAACTTTCAGGTCACACACTTAAGCTGTGAGTCAATCTTTTATTGAGAGAATAAAGATGTAGTTTAGTGGTTATGAGAAGTGGTCGGAGTCCCTCCGATGTCACAGGAACAACTCCGGAGTGATTCGGAGATGTCCGGTGAAGTTATCATGAGAGGGAAATAATGCCGGTATAGGGCAGAATTTCCTGAGAGAGAAATATGGCGAACATGAGATGTTCCGGGATGCCAGGAAGTGTTTTCGACATCAGTGGATAGAGTCGATGATTTTAACTAGAGAGTATAAAAGGTTCCGAAAGAGTTTCGGAAATTTGCCGGGAAGGAAGGGATGCGCCGGAGGAGAGAGGGGGGGTGCCCTGCGTGCCACGCCACACCTAGTGTGGGCCGGCCGCATGGGCCCCACCTCCAGGCCGGCCGCACTAAGTCCCCTCCTATCCTTCCTTGTTCAAATTGTAGATTTAAAGGAGTCCTAATTGAACTAGGAAAGGAATAAAGGAAATTGGCAAAAAGAAAGAAGGGGAGGATGGAGTCCTAGATGGACTCCAACACCCAAACTGACTTGGGGGAGGGGCCGGTGCACCAGCCCCCCTCTCCCCCTTATATACTCCCCCTCTCCCCAAGGAAAACACACATAAGTTTGCGCAAGTTCCTCTCTCTTGAGATATTGTGCAATTAGAAAATGTTCTAATTAGACGGCGCTCTAATTAAACATTGTTCTAATTTCTCTCTAATTAGATCTCATGTGTTGATAATTAGATCTCTCTAATCTCATATTGCTCTAATCAAGTTCGATTAGATCAACCACCTAAACCACGCCGCAAGTCAGCCTCTCTTCGTCGGTTGCAAGTAGCTCTGGATGGCGAAACGCTGACGGATTGACGCGGTGTGCGTGTGGATACTGTTAAAGCGGGGCTGCGCGAGTAGTCCCTCGATGACAGGGATCGGCAACAATCTCACCTCCCGGCGTGGACGTGAGATTTTTCATCAGGCTTCACCAACATCTACTTCGACTACAACAAGATCTTCCGCAACGGCTGTAGTAAGTTTTCTGGATCTAGTATTATGGGGTGCAGCATATCTTCATAGTATAGATCTTGGGCTGTTGTGTAGTATGGTAAGCGAAATTTTTAAGTTTCCGTTGCTCAACCCAGCGATCCCTGCATCCGTTCGTTTCCGGCCAAACGATCTAAATCCTATGCCTTGCCTTGAGTCGGAAGGAACTTTGCAATTTCCAGCCCGCTTTCAGACTTAAGAAACGTTTGCTTTTGCAAAAGCCCCCTAATCCTCTAATCCCCGAAACTCCACCCTTGCTTTGCTGCCGACCAGGGTCGACGAGACCTCTGACGCACCTGTCCTCCTCAACTTCTTCCGCCGCGCGCGACTTCAAGGTTGACGCCCGTCCGCTAGTACAGGGATTTGACGAGTCTCAGAGGTCGACATACTCCACAGGATCCTCCGCTGGTACAGGCAGTTTAAGATCCTCGGCGGTGAAAACTGGAGGCCCCCGCGTCGCTCCATCTGGGGCGACTCGGGCAGCGACTCAAACCCTAGCGCCGTGATACGTCTCAAACGTATCTATAATTTTTGATGTTCCATGCTGTTATTATACCAATTGCTACATGTTTTATTTACACTTCATAGCATTTTTATGCATTTTCTGGGACTAACCTATTAACAAGATGCCGAAGTGCCAGTTCCCGTTTTCTGCTGTTTTTCTCTTTCAGAAAAGCTAGTCGCAAAATATTCTCGGAATTGGACGAAAATCAACGTGTGCAAATATCTCATCGGAAGACTCCAGAAGCCAGAAGGGGAGATGGAGTGGGGCCACGAGGCAGCCACGCCACCCTAGGGCGCGGCAGGGGTGGGCCCACGCCCAGCCCTGGCGTGGCCGCCTCGGGTGCCCTCCGACGCCGCCCTTTCGCCTATATATTCCCGATGTCCCGAAAACCCTAAAGACACCGATCATATATCACGAAAAATTTCGTCGCCGCCGCCGTCGTCAACCCTAGATCGGGAGGGTTCTGAAGCTCTTCCCGGCACCCTGCCGGAGGGGAGATCCTCACCGGAGGCTTCCGCACCGCCATGCCTGCCTCCGGAGTGATGCGTGAGTAGTTCATCCTTGGACTACGGGTACATAGCAGTAGCTAGACGGTTGTCTCTCTGTAACAGCCCCAAGTTGGTGAACCTAAAATGTGAACCAAATTTTCACTTTTTCATCTCATTCATGCGTCATAGCATTAGTTGTTTTTAGTGTTCAAGTAGAACAAAGTGAAGAAAGCAAATTAAAACAAATGGAAACAAGGGCACCAATTAAATTTAATCCTTGCAATTCCAAATGTGCTGGTTCTTGGCAAACACAAATACAAATGCCAATCCATAATTGTCAAGGAAGTTCCTAGGGTTCAAAATTTAATACTCTGCACTGGTTCAGAAATTCAAAGTTAAGTTCATTTTGGTTTTACCAAAAATGCCATAAACAAATCCTATGAACAAAAGTGGTTCAAAACTTTTTATTTTGAGACGCCAATTTTTGTGGAGCCTCTACATAATATGGGGAGGCCACAGGAATAATTTCATATTTTTTCTAAAATGTTTTAGTGCCTCAATAAAATCCTTGTAGTGCTACTGGTTTTTAAACGGAAAAACAGAAAAAGGACTTATGTGTAAATAGGAAGAGAAAAACTGCCGAGGGGGTTTTTGCAAAAACGCCGTCATCCTCCTGTGGCCGCACGGCACGGCGCCGTGTTCCTCGCTCCCGTACCGCGCCGCGTCAGGCCCCCCTTGCTCGCCTCCCCGCGTTCGCAGGCCGGACCCCTACCGCGCCGCGCCGGGCCCCCTGCCTTCCTCGCCTCGGCAGAGAAGTGGAGAGGACCCTGCACGCCTCTGTCCCCTCCCTCGCTCGTCGACACACGGCCGTGCTTCCCGCTCCAGCTCGCCGCACCGCCAGGGCCCCCCTGCTCTCCTCTCCCCTGCGACACGGATAAGAGAAGCACCACACGCTCCTCTGCTCCCCCCATCACTCGCTGGTCGCCCCTCCCTCTCTCTGCGCCCTTCCCCTCTCAAGCTCCCGTAGCCCGGAAAAAGGAGCCGCACGCATCGCCGCCGTTCTGCTCCTCCCCGCGCCAGGACGAGCAGCGCAGGAGCCTCGCCACATCCTCCTCTCCCTCTCCTGCAAGTGCTGCGTGCCGGGACGAAGGGGAGCCGGCGTATTGGACCGTCTTCTCCGACCACGGCCGCCGAACGCCGAGGAAGAACGCCACCGGCCCCGACCTTCCCCGTCTCCGCCGAGCCTCCGCACGCATTGAGGGTGAGATGCACGTCCCGCTGGACATCCTCGTTCTTCCCCTTCCCCCGTAGATCCCCGTATTTGCGTAGCTCGCCGCCGGCCACCGTGGCCACCGCGTGGGCGCCGCGCCGGTCGTGGCGTGGCCGCGGTCAAACGGTCGTGGGCCTCGCGTGCCTACGTGGCCGCCTACGTGGCTGCTGACCTGGCCACGGGCCCACCCGTCAGTGGCCATGGCTAGGCCACCACACGGTGAAAAACGTTTCGCCCCCTTTTAATGTGTTTTGAAATTTGAAAGCAGATTCAAACATTAACTTGTAAAATACACAACAAATCGAAAAATGCTCCAAATGCAGTGATTCAAATTTCCATGTATAGATCTTGGGCAGCTCTAACTGTTGGAATATTATAGGCTTAGATGTTGTGTTATAAATTTTACACTTACTAAAGAATTACAGAAAATGACTAATAGAAGTGAATCTCTTAAAATTCATAACTTTTGTTCTGTAAATCCAAATTGGGCAAATAAGATGTCAAAATGTCTGTCTTAACAAACTTTACACCCTGGTATTTTATTTGGACATAATTGAAATAATTTTCTTCTCTGTTTAAATGAAATACTAAAAAGACAGAATTATTTCCTAGTTTTGGAAATTTATAACTTATTAAATATTGATCCAAAAATTAAGATTGATATACCAAAATGTTCAGCAAGTGATATACCTCATGTTTCATCTGTTTTCCAAACATGGATAATTAATTTTAATGTTGTTTAAAATGATTTGCTAAAATGGCAGCATTAAATCAAATTCTGAAATTGCAATAACTTGTAATGGCTTATCAGAAAAAGGTGTTGAATATATCAAAATGCTCAGAATAATAGGAGCTAACCAATAACATCATTTGCATGCCTAATTAAACAAGATTGCAGTACTGCACTTTTAGAAAGTAGGAAACACATTAAGTTAAATATGGGGCTTCCTTTTTCTCTTGTCGAAATAATTATTTCGCACCCCATTTAAATTGCCAGATGTTGTTATAGTAAATCCAGTGCATTTAAACTGTCATGCCATCATGTGGTTGTGCATTGCACTTGCTATACATGAGTGATTATTGATTGTGGTCTTTCCGGTGTTTTTATGTATCGGTAGATCAAGCAGTCGGGGTTCCACCGCAATACCCCGACGAACCGTATTATCAGCCCGCTGAACATGGCAAGCGTAATTCCCCCCTCTGAGCATGTCTCCTCCTATATTTCCGCAATTATTTTCCCCACTATAATATTGCATTCGGTTCCAAATGTATTTTGCTTGGATTAGAGTATCCTACTAGTTGCATTAGAAATCTGTTGCCATTACCTGTATCCTTCCTAATATCCATAGGATTAAAGTGTTGGCCCGAAATAAATTATACTTGCTATGGATATGCTTAGTCATGCTTAGTTTAAATGCTTAGATGTCCGGTAGATGTTACAATGTTGGAACAGTTGATGGAATGGCCGGATGTGATGGTGGAAAATTGTGGTGACGGATAATAAAATGCTTAAAGGTGGGGATGAGAGGCCACATGGGATGTGGTGGGTTGTCTCGTTCTCGCCGCCTAGGAGCGAGTTCTATACCTCTTGAACCAAGACTGAGCGTGCAACCATGCGTGAGGCCTATGCATTCGCAGTGCAGGAACCCTCATAGACTAAATAACTCGGGCGGGGCTAGCCAGGGTCCTCTAGTTCGGGCTTCCATTTGCGCGTGCGTGATGATGGTGGGATGTACTGAGATGAGGATTGTGGTTAGGAAAATAAGTGGCCGTGGGGCGGGGTGTTGCGGGCACCTGGCAGTCCTGCCGCCACTGATGATCCTGGAAAGTCCTTAACGAGGGAGAAGTCGACACTGCTCCCACCCAGCCGGCTTTCCATGGAAGAGAGCTAATTGTACAGGTAATGGGCCGGACGGTACGCGTGGCGAAGGAGCTGGGGCCCCTCGGGACTCCGGGGACTTCCACTTTGTACACCCCTGCAGGGTAAATCTTTTCGAAAAGCCGTGTCCGCGGTTATGGACGACTTGGGAAGTGAAGGTAGGATCATAGAATAACTTGAACAGGAATGATTAAAACCTGAGTACTAAAGGTACTACCAAGAATGTAAGGTTGACTTCCTCGAGGGTGATTCGGGGAGGTGCCTTTGTAGACAGGTGAAGTGACTGGTGGTGGTTGCTGATGAAGATGATCAGAAGAAAAGAGTTTACGTCTTACCCCCTTTTAAAACATTCTGATTAGTCGATGCCAGGTGTCTCTTATAAAGAAAACCAGCTTTATGCAAAACAGCCATAAAACCTTTGAAAGCCAATCATGGAGCTAGTAGCTCTAATAATCTTGCAGAGTTCGTCGAACTCAACGTTGTTTGTTTGATTTCAGTGGAGGACTTCACCGACACTGAAGGTGGGTTCTATGTGGACGTCGACGAGTAGTCTGGGGTTCCCAGGTGGCAGCTTGGGACATCCCGGAACAGCTGGCGCTGGAATGCTTATCTATAGGCCTCTTAGGCCATAATTTGGATCTTGTTGTTTAGAACAACTTATTTTCGCTTCCGCATGATGTACTGTTGGGTCTGTGACCTCTGGTTGTAATATTCGCTATCTTTCTCTATTATAAGAGTTGAACTATAATGATTTGTGTCGTAGAGTCTGTGATGTGCCAGTTGTTCCACAAGTCTTGATCTCTCTATTATGCTTTGATAATGTGTCCGGTGGTAGCGGATAACCGGGGACACAGTATCACTGTATAGCAGTCGGGTCGGGGCGTTACAAGTTGGTATCAGAGCAGTACTGCCTGTAGGAAACCCTTCTACCGGTCGATGTTGAGTCTAGTGTTTGTGAAAATATTTTTAACCTAAAAATGAGTTGTGAAAACCATCTTAGGATTCTTTTTACTCCTTATCTGGTTACCCTCTAATCTCGGAGCAATCTTATCTCGATTTGAGTTTAAAGGTTTTACTCCTCGTCTGTTACTTCAAAATAATTAGAAACGGGGTTGGGTTCGACCTTTAGTGTTATGTGTCACGTTGCTCCCGCTGCGTCGTAATCCCAAATCAACGGGGTTGGGTTCATGCCTCCAGTAATCTGGGCTCGAGATGACAGAAACGACTAAGGTTGTGGATGTGCTATTGCCACTAGGGATAAAACAATTATGCATTGTCTACGTGTCATTTGCATTGTTTACATTACACACTTTACTTCATGCAATAATCTATTGTTTGCAACTCAATACCGGAAGGGGTGCGGATGCTAACCGGAAGGTGGATTATTTAGGCATAGATGCGTTGGATAGCAATTCTATGTACTTTGTTGTAATGCCCAATTAAATCTCGTAATAATCATCTTGTCATATATTGCATTGTCATGCGCTCATTATTTGTCAATTGCCCAGCTGTAATTTGTTTACCCAACATGTTAGTTATCTTTTATGGAGAGACACCACTAGTGAACTGTGGACCCCGGTCCATTTCCTCATACTGATAAAACCACCAACTGCAATCATTTGTTCTCTGTTACTTTCTGCACTCATTACTGTTTTCCACACAATACGTTTAATCCTTTGTTTTCAGCAAGCCGGAGAGATTGACAACCTCTCTGTTTCGTTGGGGCAAAATAGTTTGCTTGTGTTGTGTGCAGGTTCCACGTCAGTTGCGCCGCTGACAACCTTTTGAAGAACCTCCGTGTCCTCCTGGTTCGATAAACCTTGGTCATATTTTAAGGGAAAACTGCTGCTGCACTACATCATACCTTCCTCTTGGGGTCTCCCAACGAACGTGTGTTGTCACGGTCAACAAGCAGATCTTCTGGTGCTGTTGCTGGGAAGTAATAAAACACTCTACCGTTAACACGCCATCAAGACATTTTTCTGGCGCCGTTGCCGGGGACACTGGAATCTCCAGATAGGGGAGTCTCACACTTCCAATCTCATTACTTTGTTTTTGTCTTGCTTAGTTTATTTTATTTTATCTTGTTTGCTGTTAAAACCCAAAAACACAAAAAAAAAATCCTGCACTTAGTTAATTTTGAGTTGTTATCTTTTTGTTTAGTCATCATGTCTGGTTCTGCGTATTATGCTTCATCTCCTGAGGTTGAGGTTCGTACTTTTAAGCAACAAGGGGGAGAAAGTTTGAAAGATGCTTGGTATAGAATTAGTAATGCTCATCATAGGTGTGCTAAGAAACATTCCACTACAATCCTTCTTAGGAATTTTTATGTTGGCATCACCAATTGGTATAGGTATGTTTTGGACACTTTAACAGGAGGGAACTTCCTAGGTACCCCTGCTTTAGAAGCTAGTTACATCATTGAAAGTCTAGTTGGGATACCACCTGTTAATGAATTTAAAATTGAAATTTCTCTTGAGGATGTCATGAAAAAACTAGAATCTATAGAGAAAAGCCTTCCAAGTATTGATAAGATCAATGAGATAGAAAAGCTCCATGATAGTACTAGTAAACTTGGTGAATCTTTTGGAAAAATTAACAGAAGGGTTACTGTTTTAGAAACTAGTGCTATCCATGATAATCAAAATTCTAGGATTGGAGAATTAGAGGAGGTTATTGATACTTTGAGTTCTACTTTTTCCTCACTTAAAACTAAAAAGCAAGAGCATCTATTAGACAAGGGGAAGAAATTCATATATGTGCCCAAAGTGCCTAAACCGAAACCAACATTTGTTGATTTGTTTGAAACTGAGAAAGAATTTCGTGGATTAGTTAATGAATCATGCAATGGTTTGTTTAAATTTTCTTCTCAAGAATTCCCTAAACTTAAAAATACAAGCTGTGTTTTTGATGAAGCTTTTGATGATGTTGATGTTTCTAGTCTTAACAATACTTGATTCATGTTTCATGCCTAGCTAAAAGGCATTAAAGAGAAGCGCTTATGGGAGGCAACCCATTGTTTTTATTTTCTGTTATTTTTGTTTTTTGTGTCAAGGAGCTTGTTTACTTCTGTAACAACTCCTTTGTATCTTTTATTTGCTGTTTTGTTTGCCAAGAAAAGTCTCTTATGACAAGATGGTACCTATATTTGGATTACTGCACAGGAACAGATTTTGGAACGTCACCGTTTCTCGCCGTAGAAAATCAGAAAAATTTGAAAAATCTGCCAATTTTTGTGCGTGTTCCTGAGATATGTACGCAACTTTCGTACGACTAAAGTTTTTCGATTTGAGCGACGTAAGTGTCCCGAAAAAAATCATCTTTACGGACTGTTCTGGTTTTGACAGATTCTGTCTTTGTTTTGCATTCTCTCTTTTACAAGTGTTGAGTGGTTTCTTTTAAGGTGAAAGAGCATCACTTAAGCCTAGTAACAGTAGCTAATGTTTGAAAATGATTGCTTATGAATTTTGTCCTTACAGAACTAAGTGAGATTATTTGTTTTGATGCACTAACCCGCTAATGAGAAAAATGTTGAGTTTTGGTGTGAAGGAAGTTTTCAAGTGTTAAGAGAGGAGGATGATATTATAAAATCAAGAAGAGTGAAAAGCTTAAGCTTGGGGAAGCTCCCATGGATCTCCCAATATATTCAAGAAGACTCAAGCGTCTAAGCTTGGGATGCCTCTTCTTCATCAACAAACTATCAGGTCATCTCTAGTGAGACTATATTTTTATTTCTTCACATTATATGTACTTTTCTTGGAGCGTCAGTGTGCTTTTGTTTTCAGTTTGTTTTTGTTTTGTTTGCTGCTCTATACTTGTTGGATCCTAGCACTCTTGTTTGGGAGAGAGACACGCTCCGCTTTTTCATTGGAATATACTTGTTCTTCACTTATATTTGTTGAGTATTCTTGTCTAGCTACTGCTAAAGCTTCTAGCTCTCTGTTTTCATATATCTCTTGTCAGAGCTATTAGTTTCTTTTGAAGAAAGTACTCTCTTGCTTCAATTATATTTGTTTGGAGAGTTGTTCAAATAAGTTGATTGGTGTTTGGTTGGAACAGAAAATGCTATGCATGTGGTAGTGGTATAAAATGCCTACATAAGTCTTGTAGATCACTGTCTTGAGTAATTTGATACTTGTCAATTGTTTTGAGTTACCAAGTAAGTAATGTTTAGACTTGTGCATCATGTAAGTAAAGGCTATTAGTGAAGAACTACTGTAAAGCTTGTTGATATTTGATTTGTATCATTGGTAGTTCCAAAGTCTAGATATTTTCTAGTGAAAGGTTTTGGTTAACAAGGAAGACAATGTGGAGTCTTGTAATTTTTCAAACATGTTTTTTATATGAGTTCTTGCTGTACCGGTTGACAGTCTGTGTTTGCTTAAATAACCTTGCTAGCCTAAACTCTGTACTAAGCGGGAATGCTGCTTGTGCATCCAAAACCCTTGAGCCAAAATCCATGCCATCTGTGTCCACCATAACTACCTATTATGTGGTATTTTCCTGCCATTCCAAGTAAATTTTTCATGTGCTACCTTTAAAATATTCAAAACTGTTACAACTCCTTTTTGTGTCACTGTTTACAAGCTCATGAGGATGTGGTAGATGGTCTTTATTTCACTTGTTGATCAGACTTTACACCTGGACTAGTGGCATATACATCCGCTTATCCAATAATTTTGCAAAAAGAGCTGGCAACGGGGTGCCCAGTCCCAATTAATTACAACTTTAACCATTAATTCTCTTCACATTTTTTGCCCCTGAGAAATCAGTCAAGCAATGTTCATAAGTGTGTAAACAAAAGAGAACGAGGGATGATCTACCCGCTGGTAGAAATAACGTCCTTCATGGGAGCCGCTCTTGTAAGGTCTGGTTAACTTGTGACTTAAAGTATTGTCTATTTACTGATTCGTTGACCACTAACACACACCTCTCAAAATATATTTTTATACTCTCTATATGCTTTCAAAAACTTAAAAAGCTCTAGCACATGATTTAATCCCTGCTTCCCTCTACGAAGGGTCTTTCTTTTACTTTATTGTTGAGTCAGTTTTCCTACTTCTTTCTATCTCCACAAGCAAACACTAGTGTCAACTTTGGTACAACAGTTGTTATATAATGATATGTTTGACTTATTGCATTACTTTGCCTTGACAATATCCATGAGATAAATATGTTAAAGTTGAAGCCAGTGCTGAAACTAAATCTTCTTTTGTGTTAGTCAAACACTTTCATTTAGAATCTATTGCTTTGTGAGCTAACTTTTATGCAAACTCTTATAGCTCCATTGTCTCCAAAGTATTATTCATGAAAGTTTGCACTTGTATGATTCATTTTGTTTACTCCTTGTTTACTTGTTAGCAAACTATAGACCATTGACTTGGATCACTTCATTCAGTTCATGTGCTTTGCATTACTATTTGATCAAGATTATGTTGGTAGCATGTCACTTCAAAAATTATGTTGTTTTTATCGTTTACCTACTCGAGGACGAGCAGGAACTAAGCTTGGGGATGCTTGATACGTCTCAAACGTATCTATAATTTTTGATGTTCCATGCTGTTATTATACCAATTGCTACATGTTTTATTTACACTTCATAGCATTTTTATGCATTTTCTGGGACTAACCTATTAACAAGATGCCGAAGTGCCAGTTCCTGTTTTCTGCTGTTTTTCTCTTTCAGAAAAGCTAGTCGCAAAATATTCTCGGAATTGGATGAAAATCAACGTGTGCAAATATCTCATCGGAAGACTCCAGAAGCCAGAAGGGGAGACGGAGTGGGGCCACGAGGCAGCCACGCCACCCTAGGGCGCGGCAGGGGGTGGGCCCGCGCCCAGCCCTTGCGTGGCCGCCTCGGGTGCCCTCCGACGCTGCCCTTTCGCCTATATATTCCCGATGTCCTGAAAACCCTAAAACACCGATCATATTCCACGAAAAATTCCGTCGCCGCCGCCGTCGTCAACCCTAGATCGGGAGGGTTCTGAAGCTCTTCCCGGCACCCTGCCGGAGGGGAGATCCTCACCGGAGGCTTCCGCACCGCCATGCCTGCCTCCGGAGTGATGCGTGAGTAGTTCATCCTTGGACTACGGGTCCATAGCAGTAGCTAGATGGTTGTCTCTCCACCTTGTACCTCCATGTTTAGATCTTGTGAGCTACCTAACATGATCAAGATCATCTTATTGTAATGCTACATGTTGTGTTTGCTGGGATCCGATGAATATTGATACTATGAGCAAGTTGTTTATCAATCTATCTATTTTTGTTGTTTATGATCATGCATGCTCTCCGTTGCTAGTAGATGCTTTGGCCAAGTAGATGCTTGTAACTCCAAGAGGGAGTATTTATGCTAGATAGTGGGTTCATGCCTCCAGTAATCTGGGCTCGAGATGACAGAAACGACTAAGGTTGTGGATGTGCTATTGCCACTAGGGATAAAATAATGATGCATTGTCTACGTGTCATTTGCATTGTTTACATTACACAGTTTACTTCATGCAATAATCTATTGTTTGCAACTCAATACCGGAAGGGGTGCGGATGCTAACCGGAAGGTGGATTATTTAGGCATAGATGCATTGGATAGCAAGTCTATGTACTTTGTTGTAATGCCCAATTAAATCTCATAATAATCATATTGTCATATATTGCATTGTCATGCGCTCATTATTTGTCAATTGCCCAGCTGTAATTTGTTTACCCAACTGATGATGTGGGACACACGTTCGTTGGGAGACCCCAAGAGGAAGGTATGAAGCAGTGCAGCAGCAAGTTTCCCTCAGTAAGAAACCAAGGTTTAATCGAACCAGTAGGAGTACGAAATCACTTCTGAAGGTTGTCAGTGGCGCGCTGACGTGGAACCTGCACACAACATAATCAAACTACTTTGCCCCAACGAAACAGTGAGGTTATCAATCTCACCGCTTGCAGAAAACAAAGGATTAAACGTATGGTGTGGAAAATAGTGTTTAATTGCAGAGAATGAAAAGGAACAATGATTGCAGTTGGTTGTATTATCAGTGTAAAAGAATGGACCGGGGTCCACAGTTCACTAGTGGTGTCTCTCCATAAAAGATAACTAACATGCTGGGTGAACAAATTACAGCTGGGCAATTGACAAAATATTGAGCGCATGACAATGCATATATATGACATGATGATTACTATGATATTCATGTGGGCACTACGACAAAATACATAGACCGTTATCCAACAACGTCTATGACTAATAATCCACCTCCAGGTTGTCATACCGAGTTCCCCGTTGGTATTAAGTTGCAAGCAACGGATAATCGCATTAAGTAATGTGCGTAATGTAAACAAATGCATTAGACCTAACGGCGCACCCTTAAGCTAAGCATCGGTTATTTTATCCCTAGTGGCAACAGCACATCCACAATCTTAGAAGTTGCTGTCACTCTCCCAGATTATCGGAGGCATGAACCCACTATCTAGCATAAATACTAACTCTTGGAGTTACAAGCATCTACTTGGCCAAAGCATCTACTAGTAACGAAAAGCATGCAAGATCATAAATAACATATAAGATAGATTGATGATCAAGTTGACATAGTATTCAATATTCATTGGATCCCAGCAAACACAACATGTAGCATTACAATAAGATGATCTTGATCATGATAGGCAGCTCACAAGATCTAAACATGATAGCATAAAGTGGAGAGACAACCATCTAGCTACTGCTATCGACTCGTAGTCCAAAGATAAACTACTCACGCATCACTCCGGAGGCAGGCATGGTGATGTAGAGCCCTCCGGTGATGATTCCCCTCTCCGGCAGGGTGCCGAGAAGAGCTTCTGAACCCTCCCGAGCTAGGTTTGACGCCGGCGGCGTCTCTGGAACTTTTCGTGGATAATGGCTCGGGTGTTTAGGGTTTTCCCGTGAAGATGAATAAATAGGCGAAAGGGCGGCGGCTGGAGCGACCCGAGGGGCCCACACCACACCACGGCGCGGCCAGGGGGGACCCGCGCCGCCCTATGGTGTGGTGCCCTCCTCGGTCGCCTCTGACTCTCCTTTGGACTCCGTGTACGTGTTGGAAAAATAGGAGGTCCTGTCCAGGTTTCGTCCAATTCCGAGAATATTTCCAGAATAGCTTTTCTGAAATACAAAAACAACAGAAAATAGGAACTGGCACTGTGACATCTTGTTAATAGGTTAGTCCCGGAAAATGCATAAAAATGCTATGAAATGTATGTAAAACATGTAACAATTGGTATAATATCAACATGGA
This sequence comes from Poa pratensis, assembly GCA_947311845.1. Classification (NCBI taxonomy): domain Eukaryota; kingdom Viridiplantae; phylum Streptophyta; class Magnoliopsida; order Poales; family Poaceae; genus Poa; species Poa pratensis. The sequence goes on from CAMZMU010000033.1 coordinate 76,059,169, forward strand.
ACATCAGAAATTATAGATACGTTTGAGACGTATCAAGCATCCCCAAGCTTAGTTCTACTCGTCCTCGAGTAGGTAAAATGATAAAAACAAAATAATTTCTGAGGTGACATGCTACAATCATAATCTTGATCAAATAGTATTGTAAAGCACATGTTATGAATGAAGTGATCCAGGTCAATGGTCTATAGTTTGCTAGCAAGTAGATAATGAGCAAACAACTGAATCATATTGATGCATGTAAAATGCATACATGAACTTTGCATTATTACTTATATTTCAATCATATTTGCATCATATAAGGGTTATATCATTGTTTTATATTGATTTTGGGAATATTTCATTGTTTCCCTATTTTTCTGGAATTAACCCTGCACAGGCAGAAAACCCTATTTTCTATATTTTGATGTTTCAGGGACCCAAACGACGTCCAAATGACCTAAAATTTACGAGCATCAGTTTTTGGAAGGAACAAAGCGTGGGAGCGAAGGAAGCGAACAAGCGGAGGCCCGAGGGCCAAGTTGAGTGGGCCCACGGCCAGATTCCTTGGCCGCGTGGGACCCATCAACTGGGCCTCGTGGCTCCGTTGCCGTCGATCTTTTTTCCCGAGCCTCCGTCTTGACCTAAAAACGACTATAAAAATAGTCCCCGACGCCTTCGGAAAGGAGCGCCGCAGAAACACAGAAACCACGAAACAGAGACCTGGAGTTGCAGATTGGAGGGGGAAAACTCCGGCGGGGCGCTGCCGGCGTGGTCTCCATCTTCTCCAACGACTTCTCCACCGTCTCCATGATGAAGAGGGAGTAGTCCACCCCTGGACTATGGGTTTGTGGAAGTAACTTATGTATCTCTCCTCTCTTGAGCTTCACTAATTAGTACCGTATGAGCTGCTGAACATGATTACGGTCATCTATGTAATACCTTTGTGGTGGATCTTTTTATGAGTTAATATATGTTTGAGATTGCAATAGTTTTGTTTCAGTTATGAAAGTAGATGCATATTATGTACCCCGTTCTTGTTTACTTGTTTTGATCAAGCATGTGTATGAGAGCGTGTGAGGGGGAACGTGTGCATTAGTTGGAGTAACGGGGGGTGGCTAGTGCGGTGAACGTGAGAGAAAGTTCCGCGATCCACTTGGGTTTTTACCTTACTTTGTTGCCTCACTAGGGATAAAGAAAAATACCTTGCTACCGGAGATGTGGGTGTGACCATTGCCACTACTCCATGACTAGATCTAGCATGTTCTTATTTTAACTTCATGTCATGAACTTAATGCTATGCTCTGATTTATCTTAATTACTAAGGTGTTATGATTTAGTTCGCATCTTGGTGGAGTATAAGAGAGATTAATAAACAAAAGATCTCTATGTTAGGACGTGATGCCCATATAATTAGTAACTTGTCATGAAACCTTTTTGTTGCAATCTCATATGTCAATTCTAGTGTTCCATTGTCTACCACTTTATTAAAGAGAGAGTGCATTTGTGAAACCATGAACCCCGGTCCATTTTTAATCATAAGAAACACCTTTCCAACAACTTTTATCCACTTTACATTTTCTGCCATTTAAAAATCCGAAAATACAAAAACACTTTTACATCTTGCATTCACAATACAAAACCCAAAAATATCATCCATCATTGTTTCCACCATCCTTGCATATTTATTTATCATCATTGCATATTTATTTACTGTTTTGCATTCATTTTATTTTGATATCATTCTCACACCTTGTGCTTGACAACCACTTGGTGAGGTTGAGGGCACAAACAATTTACTTTGTTTTGTAGGTTTTCAAGAGAAGGATAAGAAGATAAATCTTTCACTACTGATTCCCCGAGAGTTCGATATTAAACCCTCGAGTCACCCCTCGTGGGGAAAACCGTCTTTCCTATACTATACACTCTGCACTTGGAGTCTCAACCTAACCCATATTCTTTTGACGCAGGTAACTACGTCAAGGGCCATCAAGACAGTTTTCTGGCGCCGTTGCCGGGGAATCATTGCTGTAAAGGTTTATCCAAGGGTATCTCACAACAAAGTCAACTTCATCACCAACTTGTGCAAACACCTAAGCTTGGGGAGGTTGCACCTACGTGAGCATCATCTTATCCATCTTTACCTTCAAAGCATTTTATTTTGTTTTGTTATTGTCTTGCATATCATATTTATATTTCGGTTTGCATTTTTATTTTCAGTTTTGCATTTTGTGTTGCATTTGTTATTTCGGTTTGCATTGTTTAGTATCATTTTATTTTCAGTTTTGCATAAAAAATTAAAAAACACATAAAAACTTGCAAAAATGGGAGAAAGAACTAAGTTGTGTGATTACACAAACACTCCAAATGATCAATTTATTGCTAGGCCCATTGCCACACCTGAGATAAAAGCTGATAGTTATGAAGTAAGTCCTAGTTTGTTGAACTTGATAACTAGGGAACAATTTGGCGGTAGTGCTATGGAGGATGCCTCTATGCATCTTCATGATTTTGTTGAAATATGTGACATGCAAAAGTTTAAAAATGTGGAAAGTGATATTCTAAAACTGAAGTTATTTCCTTTCTCACTTAGAGGAAAAGCTAAAGAGTGGTTGCATTCATTACCTACTGGTAGCATTAATTCTTGGGATGATCTAAAAGAAGCTTTCATTAAGAAATATTATCCTCCTGTTAAAATTTTGCAAAATAGAAACAATATTCTTTCTTTTAGGCAAAATGAAAATGAACATGTTGCCATGGCTTGGGATAGGATAAAACTTATGCTTAGAACTTGTCCATCACATGGGGTCAATGAATGGACCATATTACACTCTTTTTACAATGGTCTAAATTACATGTCTAGAAATATTCTTGATTCCGCTGCTGGAGGGGCTTTTATGGGAAAAACTATAGTAGAAGCTAAGAACATATTGGAAAGTATTTTGCAAAACTATAGTCAATGGCATACTGATAGAGCACCTAATCCATCTAAGAAAGTAAACTCCATAGAAGAAACAAATGATTTGTCATCTAAAATGGACACTATTCTTGCTTTCATTAATAAACAAAATATTGAAAATGTGCCTTTGCAAGAACTAGTTGGTAATAATCCTGAAAATGTTGATGTTAACTTCATTAGGAACTATGGTAATAATGGGTATGGTAACAACAATTATAATTCCTATAATAAACCCCCATATGTGCCAAACAAATATGCCACTAGTGTAATGTTTCTAGTGATTTGGAAAACACCATTAGATCATTTATATCTACTCAAAAGGAGCTTAATAAGGAATTTATATCTAAGTTTGAAAAACAAGACTCTTTGTTTGAAAGGGTAGATCAGCTCACTAAGGAAGTTTCCTCATTAAAGAACACCATTATAGCTCAAAAACATGAGGAAACAATTAAATATTGTCAAGAGGTTATAAATAAATCTTGGGAACATATTCATGAGCAAGAGAGAATTGCTAAGGAAACTATTATGGTAATGAAAGAGAGAAAAGTTGAGGAAGTTAAAATGCTTAGTGAAGTCAAGGAACCATTGCTTGACTTAGAGAATTGTAGCTTGCATGAATTAATATCTATCTTACAAAAATTTGCAAGTGATCCTTCCATCAATGTTAACCAAGCAGGTTTTGGTTCTTATATTGCTAATCATGTTTTAAAAGAAAAGATTGCTAGGTACAACCAAGAAGCTATGATACCACCTAAGCTTGGGGATATATGGATTCCCAAAGTACTAGTAACCATTGGAAAAGAGACACACCATGCTATATTAGATCTAGGATCTAGTGTCTCTGTTTTATCTAAAGAATTATATGAAGTACTTGAATTAAAGAATCTTGAAAAATGCTCTATTGAACTTGCACTTGCTGATGATTCCATTAAACATGCTTTAGGAAAAGTAAGTGATGTTATGGTAGAGTTGCATATGACATTTGTACCTGTTGATTTTCTAATCATGGATATGGGGAATAAAACCTCTAGTCCAATTATTCTTGGAAGACCTTTTCTTCGTACCACAGGTGCTATCATTGATTCAAAAGAAGGGAATGTGAAGTTTCAGTTTCCACACAAGAAGTGCATGGAACACTTCCCAAGGAAGAGGGACACATCAAAGTTCAAGCTCCCTCATGAGCTTCGTCCACAATAAATATCAAGTAAGAAGCCTAGCTACATGGCTATAAAGAAAGCGCTTTACGGGAGGCAACCCGGTTGTTTTTATTTTTGATTTTCTTTGTGTCCTCTTGCTGTAACAAGAGACTTAGTTTTTAGTTTTGTTTCTGGAATTTTTAATAAAGTGCCAAGTTTTACCTATTTTGGTTTGAAAAAGTTGCTATTTGCATTCGGAGATTTTATTCCAGCACGAATCTGTGCACGGTATGATTTTTAATTCCTATTCTGTAACTCCGAATGAGCTGATATTTGAACTGTAGTTGCAACTTTTCATCCTCTGTAAGCATGAATTTTTCAGAATTTTTCGACATATTTAAGTAGGGTAGAAAAATACGTTTTGCTGCTGCTGTTTTTCTGGACAGATTCTGTCCCATTTTGTTTGATGCATTCTTTGAACTTTTAACTTGAATCTTTTTATCCAATTGAGTTTATAAGTAGGCATACAACATTATACACTTTCTGGACATTCATATGAATTTTTGTTTAAGGATTTTATGCAGCAAGTAATTCATTTGTCTATCACTACTAATGTCACCCCACAGAAAAGAAATGGGAGAAACGGTGTTTTGAAGTTTTTTCACAGGGATTAGAGGAGATGCACCAAGAGCTATCCAAGGATGGTGAAGACCATAAGCTTGGGGATGTGAAGACAACCCCACTGGACCAACACACTCTCGGTTTGCACACGTCTAACTTCTGTTTTTCGATCAATGCACTTTATCGCATAAACTTGGAGCGTCTTTTATTTGCTTTTTATTTCGGTTTGATTTTTGTTTGTCTTGAGACCACCACTATCATTTATATATGAGAGAGCTACTGGAAATTTGGGTTGAATTAAGTTGGATGCTATTAAAAAGATTGGGAAAGGGATGTTTGAGTTGATTCAAAAAGATACATATAGTTGCATGATTCATATGCTTTTAATGAATATTAATTTGCAAGTGTTTTATCAAGAGCTATCTTTTATTCATGTTTTGATGCTGAATGTTACTTTACTTTGTTTAACATGGATTGGTTAGTTCTATGGACACTTATGCATGCATTTAGACGGTCAACTTTCTCCCTCTTGCTAGCCCAAAAATTCCAACAAGTAAAAACTTGTTTTCCAACACCTTCAACCAAAGTTTTTCCAGTGAGTCCACCATATCTACCTATTAGCTTTATGCTATTCCGAGTATGTTTATCATGTTATTTTGTATTATCTATACTTCTGAATTAAAATGCTTATGTTATTGATTGTTATGGGAAAAGTTGGTTAAAGAGCTCTCACGAACTTGATGCACACCTTACTTTTATTGCACTTAATAAACATGACCCATTGTGATTAAAATTATGAAGTTGTGAGCTTGACAAGAGTCTTGGTTGGGAGTTAGCTCATATGTGCTGTCACATGGCAAGCTTTCAACGTGCTCTTTATATTTTGTTGATATCATGTACTTTTGTTTATGGATGCTTATCATGGTGCCAAATAAATGTGGAAACTTAGTGAGTTTAATGAGTTTGTATAAATGGCTAGAGAGACGCCTGGGCCGCTAATCTAAGCCATGCATCATTCATGGTGGAAATTTACTTACATGCTATGGTGAACCTTCAGTGATGCACCCCACAATAAAAAGCTATACCAATAGTAAATAAAAAGGGTGTGGAGATTGTTCATTTTGTTTGTTTGTCTTGTCATTTTGACATGGGCTTGTTCCATGTCCTGGGACAAGAGGTACCCCAGTTGACGCTCTTGATGACGCTATTATATTACTTACAATGACCTTAACTTGAACTTGCTTTTTGTCCCAAGTTGAGTAACACCGTGGTGTAGGTACTCGTATTCACGGGGCATGAGACATTCAACCCATACTTTGTCAAGCACACTACTCATATTTGCTTTCACTTTAAACTTTAACCATTCAAGATGCTATGATAGGGGTAATGAGAGCTTGACACCAATGAATACCACATTGCAAACATTAACTTAAGTAGAAGCATTTGGAAGTTAGATGAAACTTATTCATGCTTTACCTCTACTCATTTATATATCTTTCCAAAGTGTCCACCTTTTATATTCAGATTTATAAGAATACTCTATGACCATTATAGGATGTTTTTACTTTTCATTATGCATACATTTGGTCCATAGTACTTTCTTCTATGTTACACTTTGTGAATTATCATTGAACATCCTTACATTGAATATTTGATATCACTTCATAATCTATCTTGTATATTGCTACTCCTTTGAAGAATGAATCATTTGACTCTATGTAGCAATAGTAATCATCTTTGATATCCTTTGATAGTATTAAATTGCAAAGTCCATGTTAGTTTTATCACCTTCATACTCGAGGACGAGTATAGGTTAAGCTTGGGGATGTTGATGCATGTAAAATGCATACATGAACTTTGCATTATATTACTTATATTTCAATCATATTTGCATCATATAAGGGTTATATCATTGTTTTATATTGATTTTGGGAATATTTCATTGTTTCCCTATTTTTCTGGAATTAACCCTGCACAGGCAGAAAACCCTATTTTCTATATTTTGATGTTTCAGGGACCCAAACGACGTCCAAATGACCTAAATTTACGAGCATCAGTTTTTGGAAGGAACAAAGCGTGGGAGCGAAGGAAGCGAACAAACGGAGGCCCGAGGGCCAAGAGTGGCCCACGCGGCCAGATTCCTGGCCGCGTGGGACCCATCATCTGGGCCTCGTGGCTCCGTTGCCGTCGATCTTTTTTCCCGAGCCTCCGTCTTGACCTAAAAACGACTATAAAAATAGTCCCCGACGCCTTCGGAAAGGAGCGCCGCAGAAACACAGAAACCACGAAACAGAGACCTGGAGTTGCAGATTGGAGGGGGAAAACTCCGGCGGGGCGCTGCCGGCGTGGTCTCCATCTTCTCCAACGACTTCTCCACCGTCTCCATGATGAAGAGGGAGTAGTCCACCCTGGACTATGGGTTTGTGGAAGTAACTTATGTATCTCTCCTCTCTTGAGCTTCACTAATTAGTACCGTATGAGCTGCTGAACATGATTACGGTCATCTATGTAATACCTTTGTGGTGGATCTTTTTATGAGTTAATATATGTTTGAGATTGCAATAGTTTTGTTTCAGTTATGAAAGTAGATGCATATTATGTACCCCGTTCTTGTTTACTTGTTTGATCAAGCATGTGTATGAGAGCGTGTGAGGGGGAACGTGTGCATTAGTTGGAGTAACGGGGGGTGGCTAGTGCGGTGAACGTGAGAGAAAGTTCCGCGATCCACTTGGGTTTTACCTTACTTTGTTGCCTCACTAGGGATAAAGAAAAATACCTTGCTACCGGAGATGTGGGTGTGACCATTGCCACTACTCCATGACTAGATCTAGCATGTTCTTATTTTAACTTCATGTCATGATACTTAATGCTATGCTCTGATTTATCTTAATTACTAAGGTGTTATGATTTAGTTCGCATCTTGGTGGAGTATAAGAGAGATTAATAAACAAAAGATCTCTATGTTAGGACGTGATGCCCATATAATTAGTAACTTGTCATGAAACTTTTGTTGCAATCTCATATGTCAATTCTAGTGTTCCATTGTCTACCACTTTATTAAAGAGAGAGTGCATTTGTGAAACCATGAACCCCGGTCCATTTTTAATCATAAGAAACACCTTTCCAACAACTTTTATCCACTTTACATTTTCTGCCATTTAAAAATCCGAAAATACAAAAACACTTTTACATCTTGCATTCACAATAAAACCCAAAAATATCATCCATCATTGTTTCCACCATCCTTGCATATTTATTTATCATCATTGCATATTTATTTACTGTTTTGCATTCATTTTATTTTGATATCATTCTCACACCTTGTGCTTGACAACCACTTGGTGAGGTTGAGGGCCAAAACAATTTACTTTGTTTTGTAGGTTTTCAAGAGAAGGATAAGAAGATAAATCTTTCACTACTGATTCCCCGAGAGTTCGATATTAAACCCTCGAGTCACCCCTCGTGGGGAAAACCGTCTTTCCTATACTATACACTCTGCACTTGGAGTCTCAACCTAACCCATATTCTTTTGACGCAGGTAACTACGTCAAGGGCCATCACATATAAGCAAAAACTTTTCATGAATAGTACTTTCGAGACAAGCATCAAAGAGTTTTGCATAAGAGTTAACTTATAAAGCAATAGATTCTAAGTAAAAGGTATTTAACCAACACAAAGGAAGATTTAAGCTTCAGCAATTGCTTTCAACTTTCAACATATATATCATGGATATTTGTCAACACAAAGCAATATAATGAGTGCAATATACAAGCATATAAAAATTGTTGCACCAAAGTTGACACTAATGTTTGCTTCTGAGATAGAAAGAAGTAGGAAAACTGACTCAACATAAAAGTAAAAGAAAGGCCCTTCGCAGAGGGAAGCAGGGATTAAATCATGTGCTAGAGATTTTTAAGTTTTTGAAATCATAAAGAGAGTAAAAATAAGTTTTGGGAGGTGTTTGTTAATTGTCAACGAATCAGAAAATGGAAAGTACAATATGACCCCTGCCAACCAGACTTTTAAGAGCGGCTCCCATGAAGGACGTTATTTCTACCAGCAAGGCAGATCATCCCTCTTCTCTTTTGTTTACACATGCAGATATTTCACTGTTTGTCATTGCTTGACTGATAAATCAGGGCAAAAATGTGAAGAGAATTAAGCAGTTAAAGTTGTAATTAATTGGGACTGGGCACCCCATTTGCCAGCTCTTTTTGCAAAATTAATGGATAAGCGGATGTATATGCCGCTAGTCCGGTGGTAAAGTCTGTTTGACAGTTGACATAAAGACATCCACCCCGTCCTCATGAGCTTGGTAAACATTGACACAAAAAGGTGTAATAATTTTTGAATAGTTTAAAGGTAGCACATGAAAAATTTACTTGGAATGGCAAGGAAATACCACATATAGGTAGTTATGGTGGACACAAATGGCATGGATTTTGGCTCAAGGTTTTGGATGCACGAGAAGCATTCCCTCTCAGTACAGAGTTTAGGCTAGCAAGGTTATTTGAAGCAAACACAGATATCAACCGACACAGCAAGACTTATATGAAAATATATTGCAAGCATTATAAGACCTACACTGTCTTCCTTGTTAACCAAACCCTTTTAATAGAAAATATCTAGACCTTAGAGATACCAATCATGCAAACCAAATTTCAACGAGCTTTACGGTAGTTCTTCATTAATAGGTTTTAACTACATGATACAAAAGCTTAAACATGAACTACTTGATAACTCAAAACAATTGACAAGTATCAAATTATCCAATACAGTGATCTACAAGAATATGTAAGCTTTTTCCATTATACCATCTACCACATGCAACATTTTCTGTTCCAACCAAACACCAATCAACTTATTTCAACATAAACTCTCCAAACAATTATAAGTGAAGCAAGAGAGTACTTTCTTTAAAAGAACTAACAGCTCTGAATAAGAGATGCATGCAAAACAGGAGCTAAAAGCATAGCAATAGCTAGATAAGAATACTCAACAAGTATAAGTGAAAATAGGAGTATTCATATGAAAAAGCGGAGCGTGTCTCTCTCCCAATCAAGAATGCTAGGGTCCAATCAAGTTGAATATAAGAAAAATAAAATACTGAAAATAAAAGCACACAGACGCTCCAAGTAAAGCACATATGATGTGAAAGAATTAAAATATAGTTTCACTAGAGATGACCTGATAAGTTGCTGATGAAGAAGGGGATGCCTTGGGCATCCCCAAGCTTAGACGCTTGAGTCTTCATGAAATATGCTGGGGATCCATGGGAGCATCCCCAAGCTTAAGCTCTTCACTCTTCTTGATCACATTATATCATCCTTCTCTCTTGACCCTTGAAAACTTCCGCCACACCAAACTCAGAGTAATTCTCATTAGAGGGTTAGTGCACAATCAAAAACTCACATGTTCTATAAGGACACAAACATGACCATTACTTTTAACATTAACTACTGCCACTGATGTTATGTGAAGCTCTTCACCCTAAAAAAGAATTCCACTCAACACTAGTAAAAGAGAGAATGCGAAAAATAAAAGACAGAATCTGTCTAAACAGAACAGTCTGTAAAGACGAATTTTTTCGAGTCACTTACGTTGCTCAGATCGAAAAACTCAAAACTAACGAAAGATGCGTACATATCTGAGGATCACGCACAAAAATTTGCAGATTTAAATAATTTTTCTGTGATTTTACAGAAGTAAAACGGTGAACAGCAGAAATCTGTTCCTGCGCAGAAATCCAAATCTAGCATCATCTTACTATTAGAGGCTCCACTTGGCACAATAATGCGATAAAGTAAAGATACAAAGGAATTGTTACAGAAATAACCAACTCCTTGACTAAAAAAGAAAAGAAAAATTGCAGAAATAAAATAATGGGTTGTCTCCCATAAGCGCTTTTCTTTAACGTCTTTCAGCTAGGCGCAGAAAGTAAGAATCAAGTGTTTCCAAGTGAAGAAGCATCAACAGAATAATTTGTTCTAACAATAGAATCAAAATGTAACTTCATCTTCTTTCTAGGGAAGTGTTCCATACCTTTCTTGAGTGGGAATTGATATTTAATATTCCCCTCTCTCATATCAATAATAGCACCAACAGTTCTAAGCAAAGGTCTTCCCAAAACAATAGGATAAGAAGCATTGCATTCAATATCCAAAACAACAAAATCAACGGGGACAAGGTTGTTGTTAACCATTATAAAAACATCATCAACTCTCCCCAAAGGTTTCTTTATAGTATTATCAGCAAGGTGAACATCCAAATAACAGTGTTCCAAAGGTGCTAAATCAAGCATATCATAAAATTTCTTAGGCATAACAGAAATACTAGCACCAAGATCACATAAAGCATTGCAATCAAAATCATTCATCTTCATTTTAATGATGGGCTCCCAACCATCTTCTAACTTCCTAGGGATAGAAGCTTCATGTTTTAATTTCTCTTCCCTAACTTGCATGAGAGCATTAGTAATGTGTTTAGTAAAAGCCAAGTTTATAGCACTAGCATTAAGACTTCTAGCTAGATTTTGCAAGAACTTAATTACTTCAGAAATATTGCAACCATCAAAATCAAAATCATTATTATCAAAGGTAATGGGACCATTGTCTCCCATGTTTTGAAAAATTTCAGTACTTTTATCAAGAATAGTTTCAGTGTTGTCAGGCAATTTTAAACGTTTTGCAATAGAAGTAGAGACATTGCCAACACCAATTACTTTACCATTAAGAGTAGGAGGGTTGTTAACATTTGAAACTTCAGCATTGCTAGTGGTGGTAATAGTGTAAACTCTAGCAATATTATTCCTTTTAGCAATTTTATCCTCTCTTCCCACCTAGCATGCAACTCAGCTAGCATCCTAACATTGTTGTCAATTTTAACTTGAATGCATTGAGAGTTTTGCTCTCTTTAACATCATGAGGCATATTTTAATTTTTATCAAATCAACATCAAGAGCAAGACTATCAACTTTAGAGGCAAGAACATCAATTTTCCCAAATTTTCCTCAACAGTTTTATTAAAAGCAGTTTGTGTACTAATAAAATCCTTAAGCATGACTTCAAGATCAGAGGGTACACTCTTATTGTTGTTGTAGGAATTACCATAAGAATTAACATAACCATTGCCACTACTAGAAGGATAGGGCTTATAATTGTTATTACCAAAATTATTCCTATAAGCATTGTTGTTGAAGTTATTGTTTTTAATGAAGTTCACATCAACATGCTCTTCTTGAGCAACCAAAGAAGCTAAAGAAACATTATTTGGATCAACATGCATTTTTCCATTTGTAAGCATAGACATAATAGTATCAATCTTATCACTCAAGGAAGAGATTTCTTCAACAGAATTTACCTTCTTACCTTGTGGAGCTCTTTCGGTGTGCCATTCAGAATAATTTATCATCATATCATCAAGAAGCTTTGTTGCAGCACCCAAAGTGATGGACATAAAGGTACCTCCAGAGGCCGAATCCAATAGGTTTCTTGAAAAAAAATTAATCCTGCATAAAAGGTTTGGATGATCATCCAAGCAGTCAGTCCATGGGTGGGACAATTCTTTACCAACGATTTCATTCTCTCCCAAGCTTGAGCAACATGCTCATTATCAAATTGTTTGAAATTCATAATGCTACTTCTCAAAGATATGATCTTAGCAGGAGGATAATATTTTCCTATGAAAGCATCTTTGCATTTAGTCCATGAATCAATACTATTTCTAGTCAAAGATAGCAACCATTCTTTAGCACGTCCTCTCAAAGAGAAAGGAAAAAGTTTCAGTTTAATAATATCACCATCTACTTCCTTACACTTTTGCATCTCACAAAGTTCAACAAAATTATTAAGGTGAGCAGCAGCAGCATCAGTACTAACACCAGAGAATTGCTCTTTCATAACAAGATTTAAAAGTGCAGGTTTAATTTCATAGAATTCTGCTTTAGAAGCAGGTGGAGCAATAGGTGTACTAATGAAATCATTGTTGTTCGTGCTAGTGAAATCACACAACTTAGTGTTTTCAGGGGTACTCATTTTAGCAAAATTAAAACAAAACAGAAAATAACAATTCGAATTAAGCAACTAATTTTTTTTGTGTTTTTTGATAAATAAAGCAAACAAGATAAGATAAAAATAAACTAAGCAAGACAATAACAAAGTAAAGAGATTGGAAGTGTAAAACTCCCCTTGCAGAAATCCTCTTGCTCCCCGGCAACGGCGCCGGAAAAATTGCTTTATGACGTGGGACACACGTTCGTTGGGAGATGATAACCCACAAGTATAGGGGATCGCAACAGTCTTCGAGGGAAGTAAAACCTAAATTTATTGATTCGACACAAGGGAGACAAAGAATACTTATAAGCCTTAGCAGCGGAGTTGTCAATTCCACCACACCTGAGAAAGCACTAGTAACAAACGTGGTGTGAAAGCAGCAGTAATATGAAAGCGACAGTAGCAGTAACACAGAAGCAATGGCACCAGAAAATAGTAGCTTGCGTGGAGTTGACGGAAAAGCAATGATGATTACAGATGGACCGGGTTCCCAGCTATCTACACTAGTGGTAACTCTCCAATAACAAGTGTTGGGTGAACAAATTACAGTTGGGCAATTGACAGAATATTGAGCGCATGACAATGCATATATATGACATGATGACTACTATGATATTTAATTGGGCATTACGACAAAATACATAGACCGTTATCCAACAGCGTCTATGACTAATAATCCACCGCCGGGTTGTCATCCGAGTTCCCCGTTGGTATTAAGTTGCAAGCAACGGATAATTGCATTAAGTAAAGTGCGTAATGTAAACAAATACATATGACCGTGGACATAGCATTGTTAGGTTAGCCCTAGTGGCAATAGCACATCCGCAACCTTAGAACTTTCTGTCACTGTCCCAGGTTAAATGGAGGCATGAACCCACTATCTAGCATAAATACTCTCTCTTGGAGATACAGGCAACTACTTGATCAAGGCAACCACAAGTACCGGAGAGCATGCAAGATCTTAAATAACATATAAGATAGATTGATAATCAACTTGACATAGTATTCAATATTCATCGGATCCCAACAAACACAACACCGATTACATCATATGGATCTCAATCATGTAAGGCAGCTCATGAGATCATTGTATTGAAGTACATGGGAGAGAGAGTACCAACTAGCTACAGCTAGAACCCGTAGTCCATGGGGGAACTACTCACAAACCATCATGGAGTCGAAGTGGAAGCGGCGTGGTCGATGGAGATGGCTCCGGGGGTCAATCCCCGTCCCGGCAGGGTGCCGGAACAGGACCTTCTGACCCCCGAAACGAAGTTTCGTGGCGGCGGAGCACGGAGATGTATTCGGGAGTTTCGTCGATTGTTTCGTGAGTTTTAGGTCAGGGGCAATATATAGTCCAAAGGGCGTCGCGAGGCGGTGACCGAGGAGACGACACCACCCAGGGCGCCGGGCAAGGCCCAACCGCGCCCTGCCCACGTGTGGGGCCCTCGGGCCTCCCCCGGACTTGTCCTTCTGGCCCATGGAGTCTTCTGGTAAAATAGGGGCCTCCGTAAATTTTCGTCCAATTCCGAGAATATTTCCAGACTAGCTTTTCTGGAATACAAAAACAGCAGAAAACAGGAACTGGCACTGTGGCATCTTGTTAATAGGTTAGTCCCAGAAAATGTATAAAAGTGATATAAAGTAGATGCAAAACATGTAGCAATTGGTATAAAACAAGCATGGAACATCAAAAATTATAGATACGTTTGAGACGTATCAGGAGACCCCAAGAGGAAGGTATGAAGTAATGCAGCAGCAAGTTTCCCTCAGTAAGAAACCAAGGTTTAATCGAACCAGTACGAGTACGAAATCACTTCTGAAGGTTGTCAGTGGCGCACTGACGTGGAACCTGCACACAACACAATCAAACTACTTTGCCCCAACAAAACAGTGAGGTTGTCAATCTCACCGGTTTGCTGAAAACAAAGAATTAAACGTATGGTGTGGAAAATAGTGTTTAATTGCAGAGAATGAAAAGGAAAATGATTGCAGTTGGTTGTATTATCAGTGTAAAAGAATGGACCGGGGTCCACAGTTCACTAGTGGTGTCTCTCCATAAAAGATAACTAACATGCTGGGTGAACAAATTACAGCTGGGCAATTGACAAAATATTGAGCGCATGACAATGTATATATATGACATGATGATTACTATGATATTCATGTGGGCATTACGACGAAATACATAGACCGTTATCCAACAGCGTCTATGACAAATAATCCACCTCCAGGTTGTCATACCGAGTTCCCCGTTGGTATTAAGTTGCAAGCAACGGATAATCGCATTAAGTAATGTGCGTAATGTAAACAAATGCATTAGACCTAACGGCGCACCCTTAAGCTAAGCATCGGTTATTTTATCCCTAGTGGCAACAGCACATCCACAATCTTAGAAGTTGCTGTCACTCTCCCAGATTACCGGAGGCATGAACCCAGTATCTAGCATAAATACTAACTCTTGGAGTTACAAGCATCTACTTGGCCAAAGCATCTACTAGTAACGAAAAGCATACAAGATCATAAATAACATATAAGATAGATTGATAATCAACTTGACATAGTATTCAATATTCATTGGATCCCAGCAAACACAACATGTAGCATTACAATAAGATGATCTTGATCATGATAGGCAGCTCACAAGATCTAAACATGATAGTATAAAGTGGAGAGACAACCATCTAGCTACTGCTATCGACCCGTAGTCCAAAGATAAACTACTCACGCATCACTCCGGAGGCAGGCATGGTGATGTAGAGCCCTCTGATGATGATTCCCCTCTCCGGCAGGGTGCCGGGAAGAGCTTCTGAACCCTCCCGAGCTAGGGTTGACGGCGGCAGCGTCTCTGGAACTTTTCGTGGATAATGGCTCGGGTGTCTAGGGTTTTCCCGTGAAGATGAATAAATAGGCGAAAGGGCGGCGGCTGGAGCGACCAGAGGGGCCCACACCACACCACGGTGCGGCCAGGGGGGACCCGCACCGCCCTATGGTGTGGCGCCCTCCTCGGTCGCCTCCGACTCTCCTTTGGACTCTGTGTACGTGTTGGAAAAATAGGGGGTCATGCCCAGGTTTCGTCCAATTCCGAGAATATTTCCAGAATAGCTTTTCTAAAATAAAAAAACAGCAGAAAACAGGAACTGGCACTGTGGCATCTTGTTAATAGGTTAGTCCCAGAAAATGCATAAAAATGCTATGAAGTGTATGTAAAACATGTAACAATTGGTATAATATCAACATGGAACATCAGAAATTATAGATACGTTTGAGACGTATCACCAACATGTT
Source organism: Poa pratensis (assembly GCA_947311845.1). Classification (NCBI taxonomy): domain Eukaryota; kingdom Viridiplantae; phylum Streptophyta; class Magnoliopsida; order Poales; family Poaceae; genus Poa; species Poa pratensis. Next base: position 76,075,200 of record CAMZMU010000033.1, read on the forward strand.
AGTTATCTTTTATGGAGAGACACCACTAGTGAACTGTGGACCCCGGTCCATCTCCTCATACTGATAAAACCACCAACTGCAATCATTTGTTCTCTGTTACTTTCTGCACTCATTACTGTTTTCCACACAATACGTTTAATCCTTTGTTTTCAGCAAGCCGGAGAGATTGACAACCTCTCTGTTTCGTTGGAGCAAAGTAATTTGCTTGTGTTGTGTGCAGGTTCCACGTCAGTTGCGCCGCTGACAACCTTCTGAAGAACCTCCGTGTCCTCCTGGTTCGATAAACCTTGGTCATATTTCAAGGGAAAACTGCTGCTGCACTACATCATACCTTCCTCTTGGGGTCTCCCAACGAACGTGTGTTGTCACGGTCAACAAGCAGATCTTCTGGTGCTGTTGCTGGGAAGTAATAAAACACTCTACCGTTAACACGCCATCACGTCGCCACCCTCCTCCCCTCGATCCCCTCTCCCCGCCGCTGCCAGAGGTAACCGCCGGGAAGCGGTGCGGCCGCTGAGGAAGGTAGCGGCGAGGCTCGCGTCGCTCCGCGCTTCCGCGGTGGACTTCGGACGCCGAGACGGCGGTCTCGGGTGGTGAGGCGGCGCTGGCTTCGCGGCAAGCACCGTGCGCGGGTGCTGGCCTTCCCCTTGGCCGTGAGGACGGCGAGGAGACGGCGGGCGTTGGTCGTGGGGCTCGGGTTGCTCGCCCCTGTCCCAGATCTAAAGGTAGACTCCATCTCCGGTACGCCCTCCCTCGCTGGTGCTTTACTCCGATGGCCTTGCGCAGCGACGGTGGGATGTGGGGCAAGAACCGGGAGAAATCCCTGGCAGGCCCGTGCTGGCCGCGATGGCGACGGAGGCTCCTGGTGCCGTCTTCCTCCTTGGAGGGCCGTTGAGGTGTTTTTCCCCCACCCCTACCCTCTCTTTACCCCGGGAGAAATCCCTAATCTTCTTGATTGAGCGGTAGCGGCGTCTCAACGCAGCAACTTTCCTGAAGGTGCCGTTTTTGAGAGAGAGGGTGGTAGGGCGTTCTCTGGTTCCGGACGTCTGTGCCGAGGTTTTAGCCATGGTTGTTGGTACCGAGCTTCGTGGTCTTAGATCCCTACATCTTTTGGGTGTTATCGCCATGTCCTTATCGCTCGCTCGCCGGCGGATCGGTGCCCTCATGTCGGGCAGGGTGGGGAAGGGTTCCCCTCCCCGTTTGGAGCGCGATTTCTGGACGGCGTGAGCACGGTGCTCCTTCTGCAGGTTCTGTTCCTGGCGCTCCAGTGGCTGGCAACTGCTCGTCTTATGCGCTCCTTCTTCATCAACGACCGCTCCAAGCAGCTTCATCTCCTCATGGTGGTCTTCGTGTTTGGTGGCTAGACTTCTTCTTGTGCTCGTGCATTGGTGGCTTCATGCCTGATCCTATCGGCGGCCTGGTTCCTGGTCCTCCCTCTGCTCTAGGGAGAGCGTCCCCATGATCGACGGTTCGGCGCCCTTCGAGCCGGGCGAGGGGGCAGGGGTCCCTCTTCGATCTTGGAGGAGGATGGTCAGGCGAAGGTTCGCCCTTTCTGGAGCAGACAAAGGTTTCATCCAGCTCAAGTCTCGAAGGTTGTCTTCGCCGCTTCCATGGTGCTTCATCTGTGGCGGAGAGCATGGACGACTACATGCTGTTTTCTTCTTTATCTTTCGTTTGCTGTAGTTCGTGGTGTTGTAAGCTGTTCACAACATCTTGTATCTGCCGCTTGTGGTGGCCTTGTGTAATCCCTGGCCGGTTGTTGGCTTTGTTAATTCAAAGCAGGGCTCTACTCGAGCCTGCCTTCTTAGATCCTCGGCAGCGGTGCCGCCGCCGCGCGCCGCTGCTGCCTGCGAGCTGCTGCAAGAGGAGGAGCTGAGGTGGGTGGAGGGTGGCTACCTAACAGCCGCAAGAAATTTGAGTAGTACTGATCCGATTTAATCCCAACTCTGCCCAAATTGCTTATATGGCTGATTTTTTGTACCAATTCAACTGCAGGTTCTGGTGTCCAGATTCACATGAATGATGTTGGCTAGGTGGTGGCATCTGCTAGTTGAGTTCCGCAAGATTGTTTGGACGCCGAGAAAGCGGAGGCAATGGCATGGGTGGATGCTTTGCGACTACTCTAGTGATTCTCGTGTGCAGATTTAGATAATCTAGTAATTCTTCAGTTTAATTGTGCTGCCTTGAATCTAGAAAAGGGCTGTGATGTCTCTATGCACCATTTACATAGAAATTTGTACTTACTGAAGTTCTGAGTGATCAAGATGGCAAGAGAACAATACAATTTGGCACATGAGTTAGCTGTATGTATTAGAAACATAGTTGTATTCTCCTGTAACTGAGTGTGACCACATTCTTTCATGAATAAAGTTATCTCTATGAATTGTGAGAAGGTCTGGACAGAATTTTGTTATTTTCCATTGGAACACATGGCACACCTGTATTATATAGTCAACCAGTTTGTGAATAGTTGTCTTTACTTCAGCTTACATAGTGTTTAGTGGAACTAGACTTCCTCAACAATCGTCCAATGCTTCACTAAATTCTGTTGCTACTACCCCGTTCTCACCTTCCTCCGGTGACTATGTTCCTTCTCGAAAAGCCGAGCTTTATGTCATTAAAGTTGGACTGAGAAAGGTGAAACACGTTACAGAATTTGTGTCAATACTCAGTATGAAGGTTCAGATGAGGACTTCGGCGGCTCAGCTGTATGTCCTTCAGCTATGGTTCGCTGCAGTCTGTAAATTATTCTGGTTGCTTCACCAAAGTTGAGAGGAACCTCCAAAACAAAGGTTTAGGTCCCAGTTCGTATCGTGATAAAGGTTTCAGTATGGGAACTTCCATATGTTTATGATTTTTCTGGCTAATATAGCAGAATAAATATGGCTTGATTCAGTTATTAAGTCAAGCAAGAACACCTCAGATTGCAGATACGAACAAGCCAATTAGAAATTCTTTCCTTCTCAATTTTCCATTCAGAACATTTACACTCATGTCTTTCTAGAAGATCAATGTTCACAAATGAAAAAGGATGTACATTCACATTCAGACTACCGAACTACACGCACACCTAACAACGAACAATTGAAATAAATTAGTTGTACAGAAGCCAATCTGCAAGTACTAGATACAGTTACAAGAACAAGGAAAATTCAGAGTATGTAGGAGGCCAATATCCCGAGCTATTCCTGTTGCTCTGAAGGGATCCCCTGCCATGTCCACAGCCCATGCGAGTCTGTAAGCAAGTACCCACAAGACAAGCATGCAGTGCAAGCCGGCGGCGCGGAGGCTGCAGAAGCCAGCGGATTTTGCATCAGGACCGGCGACCGGCGAGAGGCTGCAAAAGCCAGAGGAGGATGCGTTCGGCGGCGGACACAGACCATGGCCGCTAGGGCACGGTAGATCGCGTCGGGGCCAAAGAACGGCATCTCGCTTCCGGCGACCGCAAGTACAGACGCATGTCGAAGACTTGGAGCCGAGCTTGCCGCCGTCGCCGTCGGAAGAACCAGCCGGCGTGTCGTTTAGGGATAAGACGAGGGTTCCGAAGTGATTTAGCTTGAGACGGTTTGGTATTCAGGGGCTAATTTAAAAAATGAACGGTTCAGACGTGGGCGTTTTCGTGCAAAAAATTCATTCGATTGACCAGCCACCCACGATTTGGATCGACCGGTTAGAATCGCCCCGGATGCACAGATGCATGGAACGAGCGGATGCATAGGATACGACGCCCCTAAGTACAAGTCCAATTGAAAAAAAAAAAAAAAAAAAAAAAACACAGTTGGTACATAATTCTTACACATTCCAACAAAGAGCACTGGTTTTCTTTAGGAAATAAACACGAAGCTATATCCTATGTTTATGATTTTATTATGCAGTAAGTTTTGAAAAAAATCCTGCATTTTTTATCAGCACTAGAATCTCTCCTATCTAAAAGACACGGAGTTTCCCTTCGTTAAGCCTCTGGTTTTGTTTTTTCTCCACACATGGTTTTGTTTTTTCTCCACACAATTCCTTCGTCAAGCCTCCTCCAGCAATTTTTCTCCCGCATCCACGCTCCCTCGCACTAATTAAGACAATCAATTAGTTACTACCCAATCAATCAGCAATAATTACACAATCAATCAGCGACATTAAATCTACCGCGAAATCATACGATTCCCTGCTGTCTCCGTCGATCAATCAACATTAATTACATTACACAATCAATCAGCGACATTAAATCTACCGCGAAATCATACGATTCCCTGCCGTCTCCGTCGATCAATCAACATTAATTACACGGAAGCAAGCTCCAAAACGGCATCCACACAGCAGCGTAGCACCTTGGTGGGCCGCCTGCGGGACGTGTCCGCCACGGCCGTCGCCGAGCTCCGACGCGCCTCCAAGGATGACCCGCTGCCGCTGGTGCGCGCACCGCTGGCTGACGCGGGCGTCGTGATCTGCCAAAGGTCACAGCTCACGTGCTCCTCCATGCCCGCCTCCGCCGAGGACGCTGCCGTCGCGCTGCTAAACATCTCCATCTCGGCGCACAGACTGGGCAGCCGCCGCTGCCGCCGCATCTCCAACCTCGGCCTCCTCACGGGCTAAAGCTACGCGACCGTCGCGGGCAACCCCACCGACGAGACCTCACGGCCGCCAACGCCGCCGCATCTCCGTCCCCGGCCGTCGCCACTGCGCATCTCCGTCCCGGCCGTCGCCTGTTTGGTTGGCACGTCGCGCAACCTTCCCCCTTATCTCCTCCCTGACCGACTGGGCCGCTGCCTTTGTCCCCACGCGCCCATCCACGGCAGCGCCAGCACGGAAGGGAGAAAAAGCCCGACTCGTCCTCTCTTGATCCCCTCCATTCCCGGCAGATCCCAACACGACATGCCCGCGCGCTCAGGTACGCCTGGACACGCCTCTTCCTCCGCTTCTCTGCTCTGCTCCGATCCCAACCCTGCCGCAACGGTGACCCAGTGACAAACCTCTCGACGCCGTCCGTTTGCCTGCCTGTCGCCATGGACGACATCACCAACGAGGCGCGGGTGGGCGCGATCGCGACCGGCCCGTCCACGGCGCTGGGCCGCGCGCTGGCGCTGCGCGTGCTCTTCTTCGGCTCGCTCACGCGGCGTGGCTGCACCCGCGCCACAACACGCGCGGGATCCTGCTGGCCGTCTGCGCCGTCGCGCTCCTGCTGCGCGGGTGCAGTCCGCCTAACGCGACAAGTTCTGGCGGAACATGATGCGCGCCGCGCTCACCTACAAGGAGTGGGCGCACGCCGCCAGGATGCTCGACAGGGAGACGCCGCGCTGGGCCACCGACGCCGAGCTATACGACGAGGAGCTCGTGCTGAACAAGCTACGGGAGCTCAGGCACCGACGTCAGGAGGGCTCGCTCAGGGACATCGTCTTCTGCATGCGCGCCGACCTGCTTAGGAACCTTGGGAACATGTGCAACCCGGAGCTCCACAAAGGGAGGCTGCAGGCACTGCGCTGTCCATCTTGCCAGAAATCTGTTGCCATCTCATGCTTGCTTTGGCTTTGATCATGTTAACGTTTGTTGCCGGAGTATTAGAAATGTTTCCCCTTTCCCGTAATCTAAGACTCGATAAAATTACACAGTTTTCAGTAATTCCAGTAGGTAGATTTTGAACTGGGTTCAGTCCATGTATCATACTGTATAAGTTAATCTTGAATAATAAACCTGCTTTGTTCGTCAGACTATTCGTTCACGTTATTTCAGAATGGACATACAATTAAGAATCACTGAAATGCTTATTATTAATGATCTGCTAGGTCCCTAAACTCATCAAGGAGTACATTGAGGAGGTATCTACTCAACTGAAGATGGTTTGCAATTCTGATTCAGACGAGTTACCTCTCGAAGAGAAACTGGCATTTATGCATGAGACAAGACGTGCCTTTGGTAGATCTGCCTTACTGCTAAGTGGAGGTGCTTCATTTGGAACTTTTCATGTGGGTGTTGTGAAAACCTTGGTAGAACATAAGCTCCTACCCAGGATTATTTCAGGATCAAGCGTTGGCTCAATAATGTGTTCTATTGTAGCCACAAGATCATGGCCAGAACTGTAGAGTTTCTTTGAGGAGTGGCATTCCGCATTCCTTGAAATTCTTTGACTAGATGGGTGGGATCTTTCCTGTATTTAAAAGAATTTTGACACATGGAGCTGTTCATGACATTAGGTACTTGCAGACGCAGTTGAGAAACCTTACAAGCAATTTGACATTTCAAGAGGCATATGAAATGACTGGTCGGGTACTTGTTGTCACTGTATGTTCTCCAAGAAAACATGAGCCACATTTCAAGAGGCATATGACATGTCTGCCTGGGTACTCGTTGTCACTGTATGTTTTCCAATGGAATATAGTTAGATGCAGGAGGTAAGCTATTTTCTCTTCAAGTAACTATATAACTTATTTTGTCATGCACCCATTCCAGCTTGATGTCGGTTCACAACCAATGTTGAGCAGTGCAAGTTTCCATCACAGCCCAGACACCTTAAAAATATTAAAAACCACACTGCCAGTGCGACAAAACGTGGATATCCTTCTAGAATTATTCGTTGGCTTTAGTGAGAGATTATTAGCTGGGTTTTGCTTCTTTTTCATACGATGTAAAATTGTATTCTTTACCCAATAACACTTTAAGTGCTATGGAACCTTGATGTTATATTAAAAACCACACTGCCAGTGCGACAAAACGTGGATATCCTTATAGAATTATTCGTTGGCTTTAGTGAGAGATTATTAGCTGGGTTTTGCTTCTTTTTCATATGATGTAAAATTGTATTCTTTACCCAATAACACTTTAAGTGCTATGGAACCTTGATGTTATCGAAAATTATTGACATGTCATGTGAACAAAGAAACTTGAGAAGCCGAACATGCATTCAACTACCAAATATGTTCAAACTGCACTGACGGAAATATCCACAAAATTGCAAACCAAGTCAGATCATATATTCAAATACAATTTATTTTTTATCCCGTAGCAACGCACGGGCATTATGCTAGTTACTTAAAAGTCTTCCTGCAGTCTCCATCTCTCCCTTCCAACCTGGACCTCCATCGAGTTCTACCAGCGTTGTGTATTTCAGCAACCACTTTCCTGAGAGCAGAATCAACACTGAAGAATTCGCTGTGACGAATACCTGGCAACCTGACCACCTTCAAAACCTGCCCCTCCACCCCTGACCACTCATTCTCGATAGCCACCAGGCTCACCATGTTTATGTCGCCATCGCCGTCCCCGTAGACCACCTCCGGGGCCCCCATGAACCCGTCTTCTCCATACACGAACGTCTCCGGCGTGCCGACGCCGACTCCGATGATGCTGGTCACCGGCACCATGGGCGCCGGGAGCGCCTCCCACATCGGCAGCACCCGCGTGACGTATGGCCGGACTCCCTCCGGGAAGCCGATGGCCATGAGGAACTCGGCGATGTTGTGTGCCGTGTACGTCATGTTGCTGGTTACCACCAGCGGCTGGTCACCGAACACCATCGGCGTGGGCAAGCGCCAGAGCGCGCTCTGCTGGCTCCGCGCCAGTCGGGTGCTCGACGGCCGCGCCAGGTTCGGCAGGCCGAGGTCCATGCCGGCGGAGAGGTCGTTCATCCCCGCCGCAAAGCCGCCGAGGGCGGCAGCGACGAAGACGACGCGCTTGACGAATCGCCGGCGCCAGGCAAGCGGCCGGCCGAGGAGAAACTGGTACACGAGCGCGCAGCCCAAGCTATGCGGGACGACGACGACCGGCCGGTCGTCGTTGAGGGAGCTCGCCCTCTTGATGAGGCGTGCGAGGTCGGCGAAGTATCGGGCGCCCTCCGCTGACGGGTGGCCGCGCGGCGCGACGGTGTAGCGGAAGTCGTACGGCGCGCCGAACAGGCTCTCGCCGTCCCGGTAGCCTATGGCTTCCAACTGCTGCACTAGTGGGTCCCACCTATCAGCGAGGAACAGATTTGGCGGCCCAATTGTGTCAGTCAGATATCCTAGGAAACAGAAACTGAAACGATCGAGTGATTACAGGTGCTCGGTGGCGGACTCACTCACCCGATCAGGCCGCGCGTGGAGGCAAAGAACGGGACCCTGGTGACGACACCGGCGGCGTTGCCGTAGTCGTCGGCGACGGCGTCGTAGTCCGTGAAGCATGCGACTTCGCGCGGGTCGTCCATCGCCGTGTGGTTGATCGGCCACAGCCGGAACCACCCTTCCCCCTTCCGCGCGCTGCAGCGAGGCTCCGGCGGCTCGTACGCCGCCGTCAGCTGCACCTCGAGCTGGTTAGCCGCGTAGCCGGGCACAAGCACAACCGGGTGCAGCGCCTTGACGTCGCCGGCACAGTGGCCCCGGAGCGGCCGCAGGGCGCCCAGGAGAACGACCACGGCGACGAGCCGAGAAAGATCCATGTGAGCGATATGTTGCGACAGAGGCATGTGCCACGGAAAATGGCCGCAGTGCTGTCTGTCCTACCTGAAGAAAAACGAATCAACCGGTGCCATCGATCTCAGCCTGTCAAATTTCACATCGATGACAGGCCAGCAGCTACAAAAATTGTCTTGTAAGAAAACGAAGCAAATCTACAGGTGCCATTTATCTCAGCCTTCCAAATTTCACGACACTGATGACAGGTCCAGTGCTTTCTCTAGGCGTCGGTTTCTGCTACAACATCGTCTTGTAGCTGATGTGTAATGTGTTGTGAACAACAACTGCAATCAATTGCTACTAGGATTCTCTATCACGTCGTCATTTCAATACAAGACAATAACATAAGAGGCACCAATCTTCCACCAAGATTGCTGAAAATAATCACCTTCATACTTTGATATAACTTGTCTATGTTTAGTATACAATTTACAACGGAACAACAGGTTCCTGTGCCCAAATGCAACAGCCCTCTACTGGCCAAAGAGACACAACCACAGAACCGACAAATCTATTCATTCCCTATAACGCATAACTTTTAGCAGCCTCGCTGGTCTCTCCACTGCAGGTACAGCAGCCCTGCATTGTAGTGAGTATACGCTCCAGCGACAACCAAGACATGGAAGAGCTGGTGGCTGTGCCCGGCGATGTCAAACTTCCCGGGCATCCAGCGCTCAGGCACCCGAGTCGCATACACCAATGCTCCAATCCCATAGAAAAGGCCCATTAGAATTTCGTATCCAGTAGTGTGCAACGCTTCCGGTTGGTCCCAAAACAGGATCAACTTGTGGAAAACAGGAATGACATCCGATGCTCCCATGCCAAAGAAGAGGCACGCTCGTATGACTCGGAACTCGGGGTTCTGGAAGACTGGGAGCAGCGAGAAAGCAATGGTTGCTACTCCTAAAATGGTTATGACGCTGAGGTAAAGGTTGCAAAAGAAAGGATGGCACATGAAAGAGTAGTATACTGGAGGGTAAAATGATGTGGCAATAAGAGCAGCAATGCCTGCATAATCAAGCCGAAGCATAATATATGCAAGGCGGCGAGAGTGGCAGGAGAGAAGATGGCATGTGCTGCTCGCAAGAAGGCAAAACATGGCCCCTCCCAAGAAGGCGAAGAATGGCCACCTAGAAATTGGCCTGATAAATTGTGGTGCAATCAGGTTTACCACATCATCCTTCATGCTTTCCTGCACAAATAAAAAATCAATGCTTGTTATGTCACAAGTTCTCAGCACATAAGTCTACAACAGCTTACTTGAGTCATGCAATGCAAAATATGATCTGCAGTTCTGCACAAAAGTTAATGAGGATTGGATGGATTTCAATGAAATATGCAGAAAAAGGCTCTTGGTAGTTCGTATGTTCTGATACAAGGCCCAAACGGTCTGATGGTACAAAGTAAAATCTTATGTTTTTGTTTTTGCGTTATTGGGTACCACAATAACAGTAAAGCCTTGAATCGAAGTTAAAATTTTAGGCTGCCATAGCAAGCAAATCTCTTAATGTTACTGGTTTCCCAGTAAACCACTAGGAACTAGCAGATTTCCATATTTGTTTTATTGATAACTGTCTAAAAGTCCAATCTTGGTTAACATCAGCCTAAACTGCCTTAATTTGGTTATTGTTAGAACACAGAAAGTAGACATAATCTGTGACATTGGGCATAACTGTAATAAACTAGTAAATTAAACGACTTATATTTGATAGTCCAGAACTGGCTATGATTTCCTATTAGATTCTGTTTGCAGGTTACCACTGCATTTCTGAACCCCATGAGTAGTAGTGATTGGTGAGAATGAAAAGAAAAGATAAATTGTTGACTACTTACGAGAACTGAAAGTTTTGTTTCATTGGACTGGGTAAATCTGTGCGGCAAACAACTCGAGAGCAACTCCAAGAGACGCCAGCGAGATACTGATGGAAGCACATCAATAGAATTCCATGAGCTTCTCAATTCATCCGTCATCTTTTGCAAGTCGGAAAAGTGAGGTAATGAAGGAAGGCATGCCGCAAGCTCTGCCTGAATCTTATGAAGATCAGCATTCCTCAGCATATCAGGTAAGTGCTGCAGGCTCTGAAGATCTACGCTTGGAACTTTTGTTGCAGTGTATATGGTCAAAGCAAGGAAGATGAAGAATCCTATCAAGTGCCTGAAGTACACACACAAAAGATAATTTGTTAGATCCGAGAAAAGCTAGCAAATTCATAATTCTGCCAAAACCAAATCGGCAAATAATACCACACAGAAAGTCAGTCAGCCATAATATGCTAAAATTCATACTTCAACAATTACAATACATAATTCACATAAGGTGTTAACCAAACCAATGCTATCCTTTTGACTTAATAGTGTAAGCAACAAAGACAATAAAAGACACATCTGAAGTCCATGGTTCAGTTTAACGCATGATCCATCGAAAGGGGACTTCTTTTGTCTAATTAGTGGTCCTCTCCTCTTCCCTAACATGAACAAGCAAGGGCATAGCAAATTCAGAGTTGTGCCACAAGCCCACAATGCATTCTCGATGCTGGACTTCCTTAGGCTTTTTCTTACATCGGGCTTAATTTAACTTACAAGTTCGAAAGTTACGAATTGTGCCAAATTTAAAGCTACTCCCTCCGATCCATATTAATGGCCTCAACATTGTCTAGATACGGATGCATCTAGTCTAAACACTTAACTAGATACATCCGTATCTAGATAAAGTTGTGCCCATTAATATGGATCGGAGGTTGTACGATTAAGTGAACTAAATATGAAATGATTGCATTGGATATCATCAGGTAAGGTAATCCTTGTTTTCCAGCAGATTCCTTTCCCTTTCCTTGCAAATTTGCATATGCTTGGTTGAATCGACACAGAACGAGAGAACAAAATTGCAGATAAATCATCAGATTACACCGGAAAGCGCAACGTTTCAAGGTTCGAACTACAGATACGCAATGCCAGCAGGACTACATGTCTAGGGGATTCTATTCTGTTCGGCCCACGGTAAAACCTACTGTACTTGGAACCTGAGGCACCACAATGAACACAATCAAGTGGGTAAGAGAGGGTGTGGATTACGCACGTCCAGACGTTGAGGGTCTCGTTGTGGATGGAGAAGGCGGAGAGGAGCACCTGCGGGAGCGGCCACTCGCAGCGGTAGTAGCGCAGGATGTACTCGTTGTCCCGCATGTAGGCCGGCAGCGCCCGGTAGTCGACGAGGCCGTACCGCCTCCCCTTCTTCCCCTGCTTCCCCTTCTCTTCCTCCTCCTCCGACAGCATCGGCCCCTCCACCTCCGCCTCCTCCACCGCCGCCGTCGCCATCGCCGAAGGGGAGAAGACCGGGAGATAACGAGAGAGAGAGAGAGGCGGACCCGGGCGGGTGCTAAGCCGATGCCGTCCCGTTCGAATATTCGCCGCACGCAAACGCGACGACGACGAGGAGGAGTCGCTTGGGTTGCGTCGATCTCGGCGAGGTGGCCGCGCGAGCCTCGGTGTGTCCCCTGCACCCCAGATTTAGCTTAGCAGCCTTGGCGTTTTGTCCATGTACGCGACGAGTGCGACCGGGTGCGTTGCTTGTGAATGAGCCGGGCAGTTGGTTCTCGTGCCGACTATCCGTCGCTTTCTCGCTCGTCCTGGGTTTCCTAGATGGAAAAGATCCATTTTAAATATTGAACTTTGGACGGATCGAACCTGAAATCGAAATCCCTATTTGCACCTGAACTATGAAATTTCGGTCTAATTGAACCCTGCACATGTTTAGCACACCGGAAAAAAGAACATCCCAACCGGAATACATGCTACTCTGGCTCTCACAGTGGGACCCACATGTCTTCTTCCCTAACTGATCCCATTTTCTAATTTACTTCGGCATGTTGCCATCTCCATGCGCGCCCACTTGCCGCTATCTCGCCTTGCCGCCTTGTGCGCAGTGCCCCGCCCCTCTCTTCGTGTTCTTGGTCGTCGCCGTCATCAGAGGTGGAGACGAACTTGGACGTAATTCAACGGTCCACTAGCTCCATATCTGCGAAGCTCGGGAGGCTTCCCTACCTCCAAAAGCTCAACCTCAGAAATAATTTAGCGGTATCGCGGGCACGCAACTCGATCGAGAAAAAACAGGAGCCCGTCAACTTCGGCTGCAATAATAGAGAAGCACAGCAAACTCACTGGCGAAGCGTCACCTGCCAGCGCGCACCGCATCCTTCACCACTTGTTGGCGTGTGAGACACCATGCTCACTGCTTGTTGCGTGTCGAACCACGCGGACGTGCAGGCACGCATCGTCTCATTCGCGTGACCGCCCTGAACCGCATGCACCACCACACGTCCACACCACCTAAACGAGGGAGACAAAATAGTACATGACACCGGATTTTGTCGAGACGGCGGACAGTGGCGATCAACATGGTGGGCATGAGAATAGTGGGGGAAGAAGGGGAAGAAGACATATATGACAGGTGGGTCAACTTAGTCAGCGTCGCAGTAGCAATTTTAAAAAATTCTCTGAAAAAATAGGTCCAAGGTTCAATTTAGACCGGATTTAATATTTCAGTCTGCAAACGATAAGGATTTCGACTTTAAGATTGGATCAGTCCACCTCTACGAGTTTAAGATTTAAATAATTTTTTTTTGTTCAATCCCGTCTGTCTGGTTCACAGGAATTATTGTTTGCAGACGGGGCCCAGCCATGCCGAAATGCTGCGGATGGCTGGATCACGCCCGGCCCGTGTCACGGATCTGACGTGCCTTGTACTTTTGCGGGAAAAACGAACTAACGAAGCGTGCGGGATTCTTAAGGCTATCACATGCAAGGGACGTGTTGCCCAACTTCCCGTCCTACTTACCCAAAGTAGCACTATGTTTTTTTTTCTTGATTTAAAAGACCCAAACAAAACACCAGTGATACTCGCATGAACCATTATACTTTCTCCCTTAGAAAAAAAAACCGTTATCCTTTGACTTGCAGCCAGGGCCGATTGTGCAATTGCAAAAAAAGGCCCATGTAATTTGTTCACCGTGGAATAGATTTGGGCCACTGGTTCGCTTGCGGCTAGGAATTGGCGTCTCGAGCTACACGACTGACGGTACCGTGCGTGGGTTAATCTTGGTTATCATTTCATGGCCCAAGCCCTCTATTTATATTCTTTTTTTGGCGGGGCCTTCTATTTACTGCCTAATTCCGTAAGCCCGCCCTAAATGTCAACCGGTAGTTTCAAAAGCAGGGTCCTAAATGTCAACTAGACCAGAGATTTTTTTTGCTCCGAGCTCCACTGTTCCCTCCACTTAAAAAAATCGAAATCATATTTAGAGTTTTAAAAAGTTCTGAAAATTCTGAAAGTAGCCAATGGTATATCCCAGAAATGTGCAAAATATGAATTTCAAATACTTTGTATTCTGACCTACACAAAAATCTCAAAAGTGTGGATCTGAGTATGCATATTTTCAAATCTCGATGGGGGAGGTTGTGCTCGGCGCCATGGGCGGTGATGCTAGGCAGAGGGAAAGAGCAGGCGCAAAGGAAAAATGATGCTCGACAAGGACGGAGCAAGCTGGAAAACATCAAGATCTCGCTGAGCGGGAAGTGTGCAATATGGAGTGAAGGATGGCCGGCTGCAACCAGCTAACACGATACAACACGAGGGAGGCAAGCACCGTCCGGGTAGCGCGGCGGCTCATAGCGGACAGGACGTCACGAGGGTATAAAACGATGCTGCGAGGAGGCCGATAATGGACTTGCGTCCTATGACAAGGTGGCAACGCTAGTTGGTGGTGGCGGTCGCGAACGAGAGAGGCACAGTTCCGGATGGCACCCGCCGGGTTCGGGTGCGGGTTCGGCACCCCCATACCCGTATCCACCCCTTCTCCCTGCCCCCATACCCGCTGGCGGGTACAGAGTTCAACCATACCCGCGGTACCCACTAATATTGGGGAGCGGCAACACAGGGGCAGGACAGGGCGGCGCAGGGCGGCGGCGCAGTGCAGGCGCGTGGCCGCACAGGGGAGGCGGCGCAGGCGCGCGGCCGCACAGGGGCGGCGACGCAGGCCGACATGCGGCGGTGCGACGCACGGGCGACGGCGCAGGGGCGCAGGGCACAGGAGCGAAGGGCGGCGCAGGGGCGGAGGGGCAGGGAGGAGTGGGAGGAGAGGCCGATCTATTCTGCTCGCGTGGGTATGGTCGTATGGATAAGAAACGTGGGGAGGAAAAGGAGTTTGAGTTTTATTTCCCTCACTGACAGGTGGGGTTGGCAGGTATGCGGGTTGGCGGGTGCGGGTTTGGCACCCCCATACCCGCCTCCGCTAGACCCGGCGAGTTTAGATTTTCCCCACTAAGCAGCCCCACGGGTTTTTTTTGTACCAAACCCTCCCTATTTGACGGGTACCCGTCGGGTTTGCGGGTATCGGGTACCCATTGCCATCCGTAGGCACAGTAGGGAGTTTCCTTCCTTTCTCCTCCAACCTTGGATAGGGTCCTAGGAGAAAGTTCCTCATATCAAGGGAGAAGATAATTGGGGCCTCCCTGTGCTTGGGGACCGAATGGGGTCCCTACTAGAGCTCATTTTTTCGTCTAGTCATTCCCACCCCCCAACCCAAGTGGAGGCCATATTTTGGTTGTAAAGTATTTAACGACAGGTAATGCAACCACTAGTTAGATAGAGAGAGAGAGATTATGGGAGTTTTAAGATTGATATTGTCTTTGAATTTTGCAATGTATGCGGATTATGCTTAAGTTGAAAAAATAGTCCTCTTCAATAAGTTACACGTGCAAAAATACTCCTTACGACATGGTCCCATACAAGGATGCACATCATGACAGGAGACTCGCACTGTACTTGTAATTGTGCATGGATCCACGGCCCTCACGATTGACATGTTGTTACTTTGTGCTGGCCCACGAAAGACCGTATTGCATCTGTATTCGTCATGTACATAAGAAGTTCTAATTTCATATTGATTTGGCCATGTATTAAGTATGAAATTAAATGTAGACGCAGCTTTCTCGGCCAAAGAACAAGCTGGTGCTTCAGGGGCCATATTGCGAAATAGTCAGGGAGTTTTTGTTGCTGCAGCGTCTATTTTAATACCGCATGTGGCATCGGCGGTGATGACAGAATCCCTAGCTATGCTTCATGGCCTAAAGCTAGCTAACTCACTGGGTTATAGCAGGATCGAAGCAGAGTCAGATAACATGGAAGTAGTACAGTTGTGCTCGGGAGAAGGTAGAATCTGGAACGAAGCAACTGCCGTATATGCCGACATCATTTCCACCTCAGGAGCTATTGGGAAGGTTGAATTTTTACATTGTGGGAGAGATACAAATACTTCTGCTCATGAAATAGCTAGGAACTGTTTTCTTTCGAAATTTTCCTGTAATTGGGTCGATGAACCCCCTAGCTTTTATTACAAATCCTCCTAAACAATGTAACTATGGTTGTTTGAGGCAGCAAGTTTCAGACGCACTCTTTTCCTTACCAGGGTACCTAAGGGGACTGGAAGGTTTTAATGAGGCGGCTTGCTAGCTTAATACATAGTGGTTTAAATTTAAAAAAAGGAGAGTATGAAATTATAACTTCTTACTTATGGACAGTTGGGATAACAACCTAGCACTAGACCATGTCTGCCAATTCGAGTCGGACACACATGCCGCCAAACGTGTCGTATGATCCCTAGAAGACTAGGATACCATAAGAACGCATTGAGTAATCCAATTCCGTAGATACTCTTGTGCACCTTAGACTCTACAACCTTTGAACGGAGAAGAGATGGACATATCTCTTAGTTGTTCTTATACCTACAAAAGTAACCTTCTACTTTCTTAAAGTCAACACATAGTCCTCCAACTTTTATCAATATCAAGTTGTAGTCCATCTTATATGTTTTTCGTCAAGTATTATGCAGTGTCCTCAAGTTATGTACGTGAAACTATTTTGTGTGTATTGATCATCTTGATGAAACTCAACTAAATTTCAACAAGATTTAGATATGAAAGTCCATAAAATTCAGACAAGGTGAACCACACAATTGATTTTGATTAGCTACAGCCCCTTTGCATTTTACGAGTTTCATAAGATAATTGTAGGATTCCAATCTTTAGAATTTTTTGTATGGATTGACTTTGGACCAAATGAATTGTCCTACCTACATTCCATGGATTTGATTCATATATGCCTCAATTTTATAGGGTTTTGAACATTCTTTCCAACCTCTTTTTAAGACACAATTGCTTAGGATCAAAACCATTTTCCGGTGTTTTTTTCTGTATTCCATCCAAACGATTATTCCATCAGTTTTCCTATATTTTGCAGCCTTCTGTTTTGCACCGATAATCTGTCATACTTGTATGTCTTTTCTATTTCTAGGTTTTACAATCCTGCGATGCACACCGCAAGTTTCACATCAAGAGAATCATTATCCAGATTTCTCTTGGTACTCCAAGTATGTGCACATTAGATATGGCTAGACATGTTGCAGACTAGAATAATCAAAATCGTACCTGATTCGCCTGAATCATAAATAAAAATACTGACATCAGCAAAGCCTAGAATCTCGCATGCAAAGCATCTCGGTAGTGCTGCTTGACACAGAAGGAGCAAGGCCTCGTCCTGTCGATGTGGTTGTGGCCACAAACACATACTCCTAATCCTTTAGACCTGTTCTGCATAATAGACAGAGTGTCATGGTTCGAATAATAATAATAGACACAGTGCTTATTTTCTCATGTTGTATCAGCCGTGCGAATCACAAGATTCGAGAAGCAGATGCCACGCGCTAACCTTATATGCAGGGTGATTTGTTCTGTTCAACATGCATGCCCTGCGTAGCACAACTACAGCTGTGTCTGAACTAGCCACGCGAATCCTTGGACACTGTCACACCATCTGTCCCGGCTTATGTATCTGCTCATGCTTTCCAGATACTTGGAGGACGAAGGATTCTACTTACCGACGAGTGATGCATCACGCATTCACCTGAGGTTCTCCTAGAATATTTGCTGTTGGATTCAGCTGGCCTTTTGCCTGCCATGCATTTATCCTCGAGATATAAACACTTGCTGAGTGCCGAATCAATGTTTTGTAGCCATACAGCCAAGCACTTTATTCTATCCTGCAAATAATTCGTGCTTATCTTATGTGACTTAGTTGAGATCCGGTGCAATTAGTTGCTAGGTTTTATATGGATGTTTCGTACTGCTACCAAAACAATAGAGAAATGGTTGATATTCTTCATTGATCTAGCGTAATTCTTATGGTGTGTGTTGCACTATATTGCAAGCTAGTATGATTCTTGGACCTTTGGTGTTGCAAATAGTAATAATGCCAACCGCAATAGCTTACTTTTTAAGTTGTTAAACTGCTAACAATTAGTATTTGGCAGTCCTGTACCTTTCAGACCGGCCAAACTAGCACAAACCGGGAAAAAAATCTGAACAAAAAAGTTGAAGTGCTCTCATAATTATAGAAGACGAAGCACCAATTCAACCAGCTATTGACTAAGCAACAGACTAAGGTCTCCCAGCACATCCCACAAAGACATTACTCAAATCTATTGGTTTCACTCTCAGAAAAGGAAGTGTGCGCCTTTCAGAGCTGGCTAAGCAATATGCCGCTAGCTAGTGTGGCATATGTCATCACGGCAGTAAAACATAAGAGACCTGACTGTTATGAAATGCGAGTGACTTCCCATCTCTATCGTGCCAAAGCTTTAGCTTCGTCTTAACTATTCTAATTAACCAATGTTCAGAACATAGGGACTTCACATGGATTTTTTTTTTAGAGTAACTTCAGATGAATTTCACGTGAAAGTATCCATTCCCTGGTCCTTAAAATCCCACATCGCAAAACCCAGCCTCAAGATGCTCGGCCAGCTATATACCCTTGTTTTATCATTTCCTCAACACCCGAATGGGATTGAGCATAAAGCCTCACGCTGTAGTGCCATGTTGAGAGACTCAGTTTATTATTCCTGAGCATGAGATGTCGACTCCCCATATCCTGAACATGCTACAGAGAACCGTGGCTGAAACCTGGAGGAGGAGAGCTGAACATTCATGAAAGGTCCCTGTCCCTCCACACTCCACACTATCAAACCCAGGACTTGTGGCTCAAATTAAGGTTCCATCTGCTGACTACGTGAACGCAAGGTGACCCAGTGCGAGTCCAAGTATCAGAATAAGCACCGGCACCGGCCGGCGTGGTGGCGGCCTCGTAGATCCTCAAGGGGTACAAGCAGAAGGAACCAAAAAGCACACGGCCGGAGAGCAAGTGTGTCCCGTCGCATTTGTTCGATGTTTTAACGGCTCCAACTTTACTACTAGTGGCTAGAATCAAAGATCCCACTAGCTCGCTCGCTCGCTCTCTACGGGTCCACGCTTTGTGGATTCCACATTCGAGATCAATTGCTCCTCTGGGCAAAATGCAAGTGAAAAAGAAGCGTCTTTCGGCGCAATTGCAGCGTGACACGGCTCGTTCTAGGGCTCATTTGGGGATGTATTCTCGCGGGTGAGAATTGCCCAAGAGTTCAGTAAAGTAGCTCCCTCCTCCTGCTTGCCTTGGGATGAAAGGATCTAATCTTCAGGGACAGCGAGAGGTGTCTTTCAGAATTGAGAGGATATGCATTGATGCGTATCTCAGCTGCATAAATAGTGTTATGATACACCAATACTACCTGTGGATTTACAACGGAACAATATATGGAGGTAGCAACCAGGAATAAACGAACAGTTCTGAACTTCTGATTCACACTACTACCTATGGATTTATGACGGAAGAATGTATATATGGAGGTAGCAGCCAGGAATAAACGAACAGTTCTTGCCTGCTTGCATGCAAGCATGCATGCCTACACGGATGCTGTCACTAGATTGTCACTTGTCAGTGGGATCGGCATCAGCGATGGAAGATATGTTCCGAGGGCTGTGGAAGCGATGTCACCTCCAAGACAAGGAAGGGAGATTCCTTCCCGAACATCATCAACCATGCATCCCATTGGCCTGCCTAACTCAGTGTCCGGCGCGGTGCTGGCTGCCTACGCTTCCACTCGAAAATATGGGTGTTTTCTTACGGCAATTGCATGATGTTTGCACGCATCTGCTTCCACTTGCCACCGTTCCAGCTTTACATTTGTCATCTGCAGGATTAATGCCGAGATTAACTGTAGATGGCTCTGGAAACAAATCCGCAAGCTGCATCACAAACACATACTGTAAGGACTAGAAATTTAATGGTACTGTGAAGCAAGTGCAAAGTAGAGCCGTTCTATCTATTCCGGAATGTTGTTGCTTTAAAAAAAACAAAAGATATTATGTTCGATCAAAATAAGTCCATGTTAACTCATGATGAACGCTTCATGATCCGAATAAGATCGCAAATTAAGGAATGGTATGCCATCTTTCCTTTAAAACTTTCAAAACAAGTGTAAATAACGGCTTGCCATCGTTTTGTATGACGGTTTTGCCGCTAGGACACTGGTGTGGCTTTAGCAAGCTAGAGTGCTAGACAGACTGCCCAACAGGCAAGTGAAATCAAAATCCATGTTTCTCTTTCGCATTGTCACCACTTTGTCTTCAGTTTCTTCTTTTTTCTAGTGCACTCTCGCGGCAAGCTTTAGTTCCGCAACAACTTCACTACCTTTTCTCTATGGTAAATAAACGCAAAGATTTGTACGACAATAGAAGTGTTTCATGACCGAACCTATATAAAAACCATCGTTGCGTCAATACTTATCAGTGTACATCGACCTTCGGTATAGGGCTATTGTACACATTCTCTACTCTTGATGTGTCGCTACTACCTGTGACCACAACAACTACAAATGAACTGTGTGCAAGAGACGCTGTGTTTACATAAAAAAAACATTGCAGACGATCTCTTTGTGACGGTCACACACATGTAAGCAATTGCAGGAAGGTCCTTTGTAAGGCAGTCTCTTGGTTCAAATTCGTCTTGCACAATACCTAATAGAGACATTTTGCGGTCGAGAGTCATAAAGGTCTCTTTTCGAGGTGGTCGAAAAACGGCCTCGCATAGAACTCCAATGACCGCCTTGAAAAGGCTATTCTTACCAGTGATCTATTTCGCTGTCAACCGTGCACCTTGAAGGAAGGGCGCCATATCACCGAAGAGGCCACCACAACACATGTAATTTCAAGCTACAAATGTGTCGGCTTTGCACTAATGAAAAAGGCAAATGTATTTGCTCCATAGCCAACCCCATTCAGGCCATAGTTGCCCGAGAATAAAAAGAGAACTAAGTTATTCAGCAACCATGGTAGCAAGAGAATAAAGAGAGAAATAAATTATCCGCCACATCAGCTCCACATCGAATGTCTAAATAGCAAATCACCCTAGAAAACTGGAGAGGCCATTTTGCACTGCCTTTACAATGTCAAAGTGTAAGATATGCCACCGTTTTACAAAGTTATAGTGTGTGGTTTTAGTTTGACTCTGTAGCATACTTTTTAGGGCCATTGTTTGTTGAAAAAACATGTCACTTCAAAGCCTTTTCGCCTCAATGATACGTCTCAAACGTCTCTATAATTTTTGATGTTCCATGCTTGTTTTATATCAATTGCTACATGTTTTGTATACACTTTATATAATTTTTATACATTTTCTGGGACTAACCTATTAACAAGATGCCACAGTGCCAGTTCCTGTTTTCTGCTGTTTTTGTATTCCAGAAAAGCTAGTCTGGAAATATTCTCGGAATTGGACGAAAATTTACGGAGGCCCCTATTTTATCAGAAGACTCCATGGGCCAAAAGGACAAGTCCGGGGGAGGCCCGAGGACCCCACACGCGGGCTGGGCGCGGCCAGGAATCTTCCGGCGCCCTAGGGTGGTGTCGCCGCCTCGGTCACCTCCTTGCGACGCCCTTTGGACTATATATTACCCCTGACCTAAAACTCACGGAACAATTGACGAAACTCCCGAATACATCTCCATGCTCCGCCGCCACGAAACTTCGTTTCGGGGGTCAGAAGGTCCTGTTCCGGCACCCTGCCGGGACGGGGATTGACCCCCGGAGCCATCTTCATCGACCACGCCACTTCCACTTCGACTCCATGATGGTTTGTGAGTAGTTCCCCCTTGGACTATGGGTTCTAGCTGTAGCTAGTTGGTACTCTCTCTCCCATGTACTTCAATACAATGATCTCATGAGCTGCCTTACATGATTGAGATCCATATGATGTAATCGGTGTTGTGTTTGCTGGGATCCGATGAATATTGAATACTATGTCAAGTTGATTATCAATCTATCTTATATGTTATTTAAGATCGTGCATGCTCTCCGGTACTTGTGGTTACCTTGATCAAGTAGTTGCCTGTATCTCCAAGAGAGAGTATTTATGCTAGATAGTGGGTTCATGCCTCCATTTAACCTGGGACAGTGACAGAAAGTTCTAAGGTTGCGGATGTGCTGTTGCCGCTAGGGATAACCTAACGATGCTATGTCCACGGGCATATGTGTTTGTTTACATTACGCGCTTTACTTGATGCAATTATCCGTTGCTTGAAACTTAATACCAACAGGGGACTCGGATGACAACCCGGCGGTGGATTATTAGTCATAGATGCTGTTGGATAACGGTCTATGTATCTTGTCGTAATGCCCAATTAAATATCATAGTAGTCATCATGTCATATATATGCATTGTCATGCGCTCAATATTCTGTCAATTGCCCAACTGTAATTTGTTCACCCAACACTTGTTATTGGAGAGTTACCACTAGTGTAGATAGCTGGGAACCCCGGTCCATCTGTAATCATCATTGCTTTTCCGTCAACTCCACGCAAGTTACTATTTTCTGGTGCCATTGCTTCTGTGTTACTGCTACTGTTGCTCTCATATTACTGCTGCTTTCACATCACGTTTGTTACTAGTGCTTTCTCAGGTGTGGTGGAATTGACAACTCCGCTGCTAAGGCTTATAAGTATTCTTTGTCTCCCCTTGTGTCGAATCAATAAATTTGGGTTTTACTTCCCTCGAAAACTGTTACGATCCCCTATACTTGTGGGTTATCAAGACTATTTTCTGGCGCCGTTGCCGGGGAGCATAGCTCTACTCATAAGTTCACCTGGGGAGTACACTCCATCTCTCTCTGTTTTTATTTTATTTTATTTTGTTTTGTCTAGTTTATTTTTGTCTAGTTTTATTTTGCTTAGTTTATTTCTGTTTAGTTGTGTTTTGTTTAGTTTACTTTTGTTTAGTTTATTTTTGTCTAGTTTTATTTTTCTTATATACCCGAAAATCCATAAAAATTTAAAAACCGAAAATCTAAAAAAAACTGTTGCTATGGAAGAACATGCTAGAACCTCTATGTATGGAAGGTAAAGAATTATATATAAAGTATAGAGAATCAAGAGAGGGTAAAATCATGAGAGGCATGTGAAAAAAGTTAAATCAAATTGCTGAAATTTTGCTGGAACGCCATGATATAAATTGTTGCTCTAAACAGGATACTAAACATCTTAAATTCCAATGTGGCTTTAGTGAAGAAGTTTTAATTATGAACTATCATTGGAATAACTATATTCATTTGGGAGCTGAACAAGTAGAACAATTTGTTACATTTGTGGCAGCTGCTGAAATAGATTCCTTCATGGCTAAAAATTATGAAACCTGTGTTGCTTGTAATAAACTTAAAGATACGGTCTCTTTTATTCTTGATTATTGCCTAGAAAATTTCAGCAATAATGGTTATATCATTGATTATAAAGAGAGACTCATTAATGCACAAGAATGCACTCACAGTTTGCAGGAACCTGTAGAAGAAGAAACTGCTGCGGAAGCTGAAAGCTCATTGGATGAAAAAGAGGAGGAGAGTGATGAACAAAAGGAGGAAGAATGGAGTAGCTACCCATGCCTACCTTCTAATGAGAGTAACTCTTTATCTCTTACACTATTTGATTGCCCTCCATGCTTACCAAAGGAAGATGAATGTTATGTTCCTGTGGATTCTCTTGAAATATTCCCTATGAGTAAAACTTGTGGAAATGATTATGCTACTGATATTTATGATAATCCATGCTATTTTGATAAATCTTATGATAATCCTTTATTTGTGCCTAATTTCGAAATGCATGGTAATGAGAAAGTTTGCTTAGAAAATGTTTATGATAAAGCTCTAGATGATGGTCCTATATTGGTTGATAATATTAATTGTACTACTAATGAAAATGGGATTGGAGAGGTCTTGACTTTATCTAGATGGAGTCCCATACCTCTTGAGAATGATCAATCATCTTATTATAAAATTGTTAAAAGTGGGTTTGAAACTTTTAATCCCACTATTTTTGAGCTTGATAAGAATTATGTGTTTGTAGATCATGAAAAGCATGCTTTATGTGATAGTTATATTGTTGAGTTTGTTCATGATGCTACTGAAAATTATTATGAGAGAGGAAAATATGGTTGTAGAAATTTTCATGGTACTAAAACACCTCTCTGTATGCTGAAAGTTCTGAAGTTACTCTTGTTTTATCTTCCTATGCTTGTCACTTTGTTCTTCATGAATTTATTTGTGTACAGGTTTCCTATGCATAGGAAGTGGGTTAGACTTAAATGTGTTTCGAATTTGCTTCTTGATGCTCCTTTTGCTTCATTTTCTATTTTTATGTGAGCATCTTTAAAACTATCAAGCCTAGCTAAAAGGCATTAAAGAAAAGCGCTTATGGGAGGCAACCCATTTTATTTTTCTGCAATTTTTATTTTATTGAGTAAAGGAGGATGTTTACTTCTGTAGCAACTCCTTTGTATCTTTACTTTCTGCTTGTTGTGCCAAGATTAGCCTCTAATGATAAGATGTTGCTAAATTTTGATTGCTGCGCAGGAACAGATTTCTGCTGTTCACTGTACGAAATTCATAAAATCACCAGATTGTGAATTAAATCTAAATTTTTTGTGCGTGATCCAGATATATGTATGCATCTTTCGTTAGTTCAACGTTTTTCGATTTGAGTCCCGTAAGTGCCTCAAAAAAATTCATCTTTACTGGCTGTTCTGTTTTGACAGATTTTGTCTCTGTTTTTTTGCATTGTCTCTTGTGAGCTTTAAGCAAGGTTCTCTAGACGTGGAGGGCTGTAGCTAATGTTTTATTGAGTTCTTGCAATGTGTTACAACAGAACCAGTGGATTAAAGTTTTTGAGTACTAACCCCTCTAATGAGAATTACGTTGAGTTTGGTGTGGCGGAAGTTTTCAAGGGTCAAGAGGGAAGAGTGATATAATAGGATGAAGAAGAGTGAAGAGCTTAAACTTGGGGAGGCTCCCATGGATCTCCCCAGCATATTTTAAGAAGACTCAAGCGTCTAAGCTTGGGGATGCCCAAGGCATCCCCTTCTTCATCGGCAAAATTATCAGGTCATCTCTAGTGAAACTATATTTTAATTCTTTCACATCATATGTGCTTTTCTTGGAGCGTCTGTGTGCTTTTATTTTCAGTATTGCACTTTTATTTTCAATAAAGCTTGACTGGACCCTAGCATTCTTGATTGGGAGAGAGACACGCTCCGCTTTTTCATGAGAATACTCCTATTATTCACTTATATTTGTTGAGTATTCATATCTAGCGCTGTTCAGCTTTTAGCTCTTGTTTTCATGTATCTCTTGTCAGAGCTATTAGCTTTCTTTTGTAGAAAGTACTCTCTTGCTTTACTTATATTTGTTTGGAGAGTTGATTAAATAAATTGATTGGTGTTTGGTTGATTCAGAAAATGTTGCATGTGGTAACTGGTATAAGGAAAAACTTGCTTAATCTTGTAGATCACTAATTTGGATAACTTGATGCTTGTCAATTGTTTTGAGTTAACAAGTAGATCATGATTAAATTTGTGCATCACATGAGTTAAGCCTATTAGTGAAGAACTACCGTAAAGCTTGTTGAAAATTTGGTTTGCATCGGTGGTATCTCTAAGGTCTAGATATTTTCTAATAACAGGGTTTGTTTAACAAGGAAGACGGTATGAAGTCTTATAACGTTTGCAATATATTTGTCATATAAAACTTGGTGTACGGGTTGATATTCTTGTTTGCTTACATAACCTTGCTAGCCTAAACTCTGTACTGAGAGGGAATGCTTCTCGTGCATCCAAATCCTTGAGCCAAAATCCATGTCATTTCTGTCCACCATAACTACCTATATGTGGTATTTCCTTGTCACTCCAAGTAAATTTTTCATGTGCTACCTTTAAATTATTCAAAATGTTATTATTCCCTTTTGTGTCAAAGTTTACTAGCTCATGAGGAATTAGTGTGGTTATTCTTTATTCTAGTTGTCAAATGGACTTTTACACCTGGACTAGTGGCATATACATCCGCTTATCCAATAACTTGCAAAAAGAGCTGGCAACGGGGTGCCCAGTCCCAATTAATTACAACTTTAACCAATTAATTCTCTTCACACTTTTGCCCTGATTCATCAGTAAGCAATGACAAACAGTGAAATACCTGAATGTGTGTAAACCAAAGAGAAAGAGGGATGATCTGCCTTGCTGGTAGAAATAACGTCCTTCATGGGAGTGATACGTCTCAAACGTATCTATAATTTTTGATGTTCCATGCTTGTTTTATACCAATTGCTACATGTTTTGCATCTACTTTATATCACTTTTATACATTTTTTGGGACTAACCTATTAACAAGATGCCGTAGTGCCAGTTCCTGTTTTCTGCTGTTTTTGTATTCCAGAAAAGCTAGTCTGGAAATATTCTCGGAATTGGAAGAAACTACACGGGGGTCCCTATTTTTCCAGAACACGCCTGACGGAGCGAAGAAACAGCAGAGGAGGGCCACCAGGTGGCCACACGCACCTAGGGCGCGGGCCCCCCCTCTGCCGCGCCCTAGGGTGGTGTGGGCCCCTCGGGGGTCCGCAGCCGCCGCCCTTTCGCCTACTTATTCCCCCCGACGCGAAAATCCTAAGTACCTGAGCAAATATCCACGAAAAGTTCCAGAGACGCCGCCGCCGTCAACCCTAGCTCGGGAGGGTTCAGAACCTCTTCCCGGCACCCTGCCGGAGAGGGGAATCGTCACCGGAGGCTTCTACATCGCCATGCCTGCCTCCGGAGTGATGCGTGAGTAGTTCATCCTTAGACTACGGGTCCATAGCAGTAGCTAGATGGTTGTCTCTCCACTTTGTGCCATCATGTTTAGATCTTGTGAGCTGCCCTACATGATCAAGATCATATTATTGTAATGCTACATGTTGTGTTTGCTGGGATCCGATGAATATTGAATACTATGTCAAGTTGATTATCAATTTATCTTATATGTTATTTAAGATCTTGCATGCTTTCCGTTACTCGTAGATGTTTTGGCCAAGTAGATGCTTGTAACTCCAAGAGAGAGTATTTATGCTAGATAGTGGGTTCATGCCTCCGTTTAACCTGGGATAGTGACAGAAAGTTCTAAGGTTGTGGATGTGCTGTTGCCACTAGGGATAACCTAACGATGCTATGTCCACGAGCATATGTGTTTGTTTACATTATGCGTTTTACTTAATGCAATTATCCGTTGCTTGCAACTTAATACCAACGAGGGACTCGGATGACAACCCGGCGATGGATTATTAGTCATAGATGCTGTTGGATAACGGTCTATGTATCTTGTCGTAATGCCCAATTAAATATCATAGTAGTCAACATGTCATATATATGCATTGTCATGCGCTCACTATTTGTCAATTGCCCAGCTGTAATTTGTTCACCCAACATGTTAGTTATCTTTTATGGAGAGACACCACTAGTGAACTGTGGACCCCGGTCCATTCTTTTACACTGATTAAACAACCACAAACCGCAAACTGTTCCTTTTTCATTCTCTGCAATTTAATGCTCATTTTCCACACGAGACGTTTAATCCTTTGTTTTCAGCAAGCCGGTGAGATTGACAACCTCACTGTTTCGTTGGGGCAAAGTACTTTGATTATGTTGTGTGCAGGTTCCACGTTGGTGATCGTGTTGCGCCGTGCGGCCACCAACAACCTTCTGAAGAGTTGCTGCTCCTACTGGTTCGATAACCTTGGTTTCTTTCTGAGGGAAAACTTGCTGCTGAACTGCATCATACCTTCCTCTTGGGGTCTCCCAACGAGCGTGTGATTCACGCCATCAGGGAGCCGCTCTTAAAAGTCCGTTTGACAGGTAGAATAGTGTTCTCACCCGCTACCATTCGTTGACAATTAACAAACACCTCTCAAAAATAGATACTCCTCCATGGTATGTGATTGATGGAAGGCACCCGAGGATTCGGTTAGCCATGGCTTGTGTTAGCAAGGTTGGGAGGAGTGTCAAATATTTTATGCAATCTCTATATGCTTTCAAAACCTAAAAGCTCTAGCACATGACTTAATCCCTGCTTCCCTCTGCGAAGGGCCTTTCTTTTACTTTTATGTTGAGTCAGTATTCCTATTCTTTCTGTCTTCCACAAGCAAACACTAGTGTCAACTTTGTTACAACATGCGTTATATGCTACGTATTGGACTTGTTATACTACTTTGTGTTGACAATATCCATGAGATAAATATGTTGAAAGTTGAAGCAAATGCTGAAACTAAATTCTTCCTTTGTGTTGATTGAATACCTTTTATTAGAAACTATTGTTTGATGCTTGTCTCGAAAGTACTATTCATGAAAACGTTTAGCTTGTGTGATTCATTGTTTACTCATTATCTATTTGGTAGCAAATTATAGACCATTGACTTGGATCACTTCATTCATTTACATGTGCCTTTCAATATTATATGATCAAGATTATGATGGTAGCATGTCACCTCAAAAATTATTTTGTTTTTATCGTTTACCTACTCGAGGACGAGTAGGAACTAAGCTTGGGGATGCTGATACGTCTCAAACGTATCTATAATTTTTGATGTTCCATGCTTGTTTTATATCAATTGCTACATGTTTTGTATACACTTTATATCATTTTTATACATTTTCTGGGACTAACCTATTAACAAGATGCCACAGTGTCAGTTCCTGTTTTCTGCTGTTTTTGTATTCCAGAAAAGCTAGTCTGGAAATATTCTCGGAATTGGACGAAAATTAACGGAGGCCCCTATTTTATCAGAAGACTCCATGGGCCAGAAGGACAAGTCCGGGGGAGGCCTGAGGACCCCACACGCGGGCTGGGCGCGGCCAGGAATCTTCCGGCGCCCTAGGGTGGTGTCGCCGCCTCGGTCACCTCCTCGCGACGCCCTTTGGACTATATATTACCCCTGACCTAAAACTCACGGAACAATTGACGAAACTCCCGAATACATCTCTGTGCTCCGCCGCCACGAAACTTCGTTTCGGGGGTCAGAAGGTCCTGTTCCGGCACCCTGCCGGGACGGGGATTGACCCCGGAGCCATCTTCATCGACCACGCCGCTTCCACTTCGACTCCATGATGGTTTGTGAGTAGTTCCCCCTTGGACTACGGGTTCTAGCTGTAGCTAGTTGGTACTCTCTCTCCCATGTACTTCAATACAATGATCTCATGAGCTGCCTTACATGATTGAGATCCATATGATGTAATCGGTGTTGTGTTTGCTGGGATCCGATGAATATTGAATACTATGTCAAGTTGATTATCAATCTATCTTATATGTTATTTAAGATCTTGCATGCTCTCCGGTACTTGTGGTTACCTTGATCATGTAGTTGCCTGTATCTCCAAGAGAGAGTATTTATGCTAGATAGTGGGTTCATGCCTCCATTTAACCTGGGACAGTGACAGAAAGTTCTAAGGTTGCGGATGTGTTGTTGCCACTAGGGATAACCTAACGATGCTATGTCCACGGGCATATGTGTTTGTTTACATTACGCGCTTTATTTAATGCTGTCGGCCCAGTGGAAACCGGGGTACCATGGGCCGGCCTGCCACAGCCCTCAAACGCTCCGCAAGAAATTCTGCTAAGGACCAGGCGCTCAGCCTAACGAGCCTCGTGAGGCATTTTCCCTCGCGAGGGTTTCTTTGCTCGGCTGGGCATTTCTGCTAAGGACCATACTTTCAGCCTAAGGGGCCTCAAGAGGAACTTCTGCCTCAGGAAGGCCTCTCCTAGAAGACCATCAGGTCCTGGCGAGATTCCGCGCTGCCCTCGCGAGGCTTTCCCTCGCGAGAAGTCAACGGCTACAAAGCCTCGGCGAGGCTCCAGGCCCTCGCGGGGTTCCTTCAAGTGGAAGCAAGCTCCTGCGCGCGCTGCAGAGTGCACATGGGCTCTGCGCCCGCCGCAGAGTGACGCACGCGCCTGCGCGCGATGACAAGACGCCGCAGTTGCCATTCTCGTGTATAAACCGGTCAACAGAGCTGGAGGAGGCAAAGCGGACTCCAAGACTTGCCAATTTGGTGATAAAGCGGCCGGCCGCCGCTACGCTCCAACTGCGACGTCACCGTGGGACACGCCCCAAAGCTCTGCAGCGCCAGCCCACCGTCCTGGTTGGACGGTGGCTTTTTCTGCCAAGACGACGTGGTTGTCTGCCATGGACCGCGTCCATGGACGCCCCCGACGCTGTGCGCTGTGCTCCAACTTGGTGGCATTGTGGTATCCCTTCCCGCCGGAGTTTTTCGGGGAAGAGGACCTAGGCCAGTATATAAGGAGCCAGTGTACGACCTAGGAGGGAGATCCCGCGTTCATCAACTCATTCAACACCCAAGCAGCTACGTCTGAAGGAGAGGACGGAGCTCATTCCACCATAGTCCACCATAGCCACAACTGTGCCCTCGGCAAGCACCCTTGTACTGTGAACCTCTCCAAACAGTGCAATACATCTTAGCAGGACGTAGGGCTTTTACACCTCACGGTGGGCCTGAACCTGGGTAGCGGCTCGTGTACCATCTTTGCCGTGATGTTTCTCACCGAGCTCGACGAGCACCGTCGCCGAGGTTGTTGAGGATCTGTTTGACGTTGTGTTCAGCCCCTTACTCGTTTCCTGGCTTCTGAGAGACACCCTAGTTCCTGGGACTAGTCTCCGACATTTGGCGCGCCAGGTAGGGGCTGAGACGCGTCTTCAACTTCTTCAACCTCTCTACGACATGACTGACACGCGAGCTGCGCGCCTTGCGCGACGGGCGTCCGGCAGGGCCAACACCGAGCCTGCCGCCAACAACAACCCGCGTGGTCGCCGACGCGCCAACCGCGCTTCAGAGCGCAATGCCGAGCCGCGCGTCGAACATCCTGAGGATGACGGCGGCAACGGCAGCGACAACGACGGCGGCATCGACGGCGAGGATGAGGGAGCTTCCTCCCTGCACCCATCCAGGCGCGAGAGCGCCTCCACGCTGGGCCGAGCGGCGCCCAGTCCAGCCACTGCGCTACTGATGGCGCAAGAGCTGCTACGCTACCGTCCCACGCAGGCGGGCCACGACAACTGGCTCGGGCGTCTCGAGGAGCTCATCAACGCCGCCGCCGTTGCTTCCGCTACCACTGCAGCACCAGCGCCCTCTCGCTCGCTGGTGCGCCACTCCGGAAGCGAGGGGAACATAGTGCACGGCGCTCCTCCTCCCCCTCCGCCTCCGCCACCTCCTCCAGCTGCAGCTCCGGCAGCAAACCACCGCGCCGCGTCGCACGCATCCTCGCCGCACGACTGCCAGATTGTGCAGCGGACTCCGGCGGATTCCCGCGTGGAGATTGAGCGCTAGAGGGACCGCCACAACCGCGTCGTGCAGGAGATTGCCGCTGCAGGTCGCCAGAACCGCGGCGCACTCGCTGGTGGCGCTGTGATGTACGCCACGGGCTGCACCGCCTTCACCCGCAACCTGCGCCGCGTCGTCTGGCCCGTAAAGTTCAAGCCAGACCTCCCTCCGCGCTACGACGGCAGGACCAACCCTCTGGAGTTTCTGCAGCTCTACACCGTCTCCATCCAGGCTGCGGGAGGCGACGACAAGGTGATGGCCAACTGGCTCTCCATGGCGCTCAAGGACTCCGCGCTCTCGTGGCTCATGAACCTCCCCGAGAACACCATCGACACGTGGGAGGACCTCTGCAAGGTCTTCGTCGCCAACTTCAAGGGCACCTACGAGCGCGCGCTCACCTACAACGACCTTCGCGCGGTGCGCCAGAAGCCTGACGAGACCCTCCGCAGATACATCCAGCGCTTCAGCCAGGTCCGCAACAAGATTCCGAACATCCCGGACTCGCACGTCATCTCCGCCTTCAAGGAGGGCGTCACGAACCACAGGATGCTCGAGAAGCTCGGCATCCACGACACCCTCTCCTTTGTGGTGAAGTGATGACCCACAAGTATAGGGGGTGTATCGTAGTACTTTCGATAAATAAGAGTGTCGAACCCAACGAGGAGCAGAAGGTGTTGACAAGCGGTTTTGATGAAGGATTCACTGTAAATGCTCTCAGACAAGTTTTTAGGAGTTTTTGATATGACAGATAAATAAAGTACAAGTAAATAAAATGCAGTAATAATAGTTGCAGCGAGTGGCCCAATCCTTTCTACAGCAAAGGACAAGCCGGTTGTTGTACTTATAATGACCAAACGTTCTTGAGGACACACGGGAATATTGTCAAGTGCTTTCGCTTCATATAGTTGATTAATCTTCATTGTTTTGATAAGTGTTGTGTGGGTGAACCTATGCTAATGCACCGCCCTTCCTAGGACTAATACATACTTGTGATTATACCCCTTGCAAGCATCCGCAAATACAAGAAAGTAATTAAGATAAACTAACCACAGCCTTAAACTTTGAGATCCTGCTATCCCTCATGCATCGATATACCAACGGGTGTTCAGGTTTCTGTCACTCCGGCAACCCCACAATTGGCAAACGAATACACAATGCATTCCCCTAGGCCCATAAAGGTGAAGTATCATGTAGTCGACGTTCACATGACACCACTAGAAGAATAACACCACAACTTAAGCATCAAACCATTAAATATTACTCAACATAGTTCACTACTAACATCAAGACTTCTCCCATGTCCTCAAGAACTAAACGAACTACTCACAAGACATCATACGGAACATGATCAGAGGTGATATGATGATGAATAACAATCTGAACATAAACCTTAGTCCAATGGTTTCACCCAATAGCATCAATAACAAGAGTAATCAACACCGGGAGAGTTTCCCCTATGAAATAGACAAGATTCAGCCCTAGATGTTACAGCGGAGACGGGGTGCAGCGGCGGTGATGATGGTGTTGGCGGTGGAGATGATGATGATGATGATCCCGATGAAGTCCAGCTCGATGACGGTGATGATGGCGACGATTTCCCCCTCCGGGAGGGAATTTCCCCCGGCAGATTTCTTCCTGCAGGGGAGCTTTTCGCTCTCTGGTGTTTTCCGCCTCGTGGAGGCGGCGGAATATTTCGATGGCCTCCTCTGTGTGTTAGGGTTCCGAGGGGGTCAAGTACGCGAAGGGGGAACGGCTGAGGTGGGCCAGGGCCCCCAAACCACCTGCGGCGCGGCTGGGGGCCCCCGCGCCAGGGTGAGGAGGGCCCACCTTGGCCCATCTCAGCTCCCCTTTTGGCCTCCTCCATCTTCTGGTAAAATAGGAACTTCCATATGTCTCCTTCGATTTATTGATCTTCAGAAATAGTGCATCTCGACGGTGCTTTTTCCAGCAGAATCCTGACTCCGGTGTCCAATTCTCCATTATTCATCAAACATGCAAAATAGGTAAAATAACATAAGTAACACTTCTAAATATGAAATATATCGATGAATAGCAGTAAATTATGATATAAAATAGTGATGCAAAATGGACGTATCAACCCCCCCAAGCTTAGACCTCGCTTGTCCCCAAGCGAAAACTGAGCTCAGTAAACATGACCACAAGTTTATGGAGCAAAGTGTCGATAAATAAAATACGGACAAGAAGCATCACATTCATTGATACACAAGTCATTCTAGACAGCAACTTCCCTTCATATAATCTAACTTGAAATAAGTAAAGGGAACCACGATGAAGTGCATAAAGAGAACCATGATTGGTGAAGGCAAACTTAAACTCTTGGTCAGAGAACAATTAACAGATCATACTTATCTTTCGAGAAGAGTCTTTATATCAGAGCTTATATAGCAGAACTTACATGCCTTAATCATAACAGTCTCCTTACAGTCATTGATAACTTTCAAAGTTATATTCATTCGGA
This sequence comes from Poa pratensis, assembly GCA_947311845.1. Lineage (NCBI taxonomy): Eukaryota > Viridiplantae > Streptophyta > Magnoliopsida > Poales > Poaceae > Poa > Poa pratensis. The sequence goes on from CAMZMU010000033.1 coordinate 76,108,687, forward strand.
TAAAAGCTATTGTGCGAAACAAGGAAATGAGAGATATGATTAGAAGTATCAACACATATAACTAATTGGATCTCAACAACTCAAATGCTTGCTTGAGATAGAGAGGAATGGGTTTACTGACTCAACAATAATGTAAAAGATAGGCCCTTCGCAGAGGGAAGCAGGGATTAAATCATGTGCTAGAGCTTTTAAGTTTTGCAAAGCATATAGAGAGTATGAAAATAGTTGTTTGAGCTATGTATGTCGTTGTCAACGAATCGTAGTAAAGTGAACACTAACCCCTTGTCAACCAGACTTTCAAGAGCGGCTCCCATGAAGGACGTTATCTCTACCAGCAAGGTAGATCATCCCTCTTCTCTTTTGTTTACACATGTATTTTAGTTTCTTTATAGTTGACACTCCTCCCAACCTTTTGCTTACACAAGCCATGGCTAACCGAATCCTCGGGTGCCTTCCAACATTCACATACCATGGAGGAGTGTCTATTTGCAAATTAAGTTGCTTACTGATAAATCAGGGCAAAACATGTGAAGAGAATTATTAATGAAAGTTGTAGTTAATTGGGACTGGGCACCCCATTTGCCAGCTCTTTTTGCAAATTGTTGGATAAGCGGTGTATATGCCACTAGTCCATTGGTGAAAGTCTGTTTGACAAAAGTGCTAGAGAAACTCTACAGAACCCTCATGAGCTAATAAACAGTGACACAAAACTAGGAGTAATAAGTTTTGAATAATTTAAAGGTAGCACATGAAGTATTTACTTGGAATGGCGCAAAATACCATATAGTAGGAAGTTATGGTGGACTCGAATGGCAATGGTTTGGCTCAAGGTTTGGATGTATGAGAAGCATTCCCTCTCGATACAGGTCTTTGGCTAGCAAGGTTATGTAGCAAGCATAAGAGTTGAGGGATACAAACAATTATACAAGTGATAAGAATAATCATGCAATCTTCCTTAGAAGCACAAATAGTTTAACTTAAGAATACTAAGCTTATGAGCTACAAAGAAAGAAAGATCATGGAATAATATATTTGCATGCACTCCCTCTCTCTACTTAAGTCTCAAAGTATTGTCTACTACTGACCAATGCTAAGTTTGCCAAAACCAAAAAGATTAACTTGGTGCTCTAAAAAGTGATCCCTATACTAACAACAAGGTTATCAATATGAAAGAGAATTGCAAGCTAAAATAAAGTATGCAGAAAGTAAATGATAAAACTTCTCATTAATATTTCATAACGGCAACTCACACCAAGGGATACATAGATAACCAACTAAAAGAGAGATACTTCCACATTGCAAACCATCATATAAGATAACTTCCCTACTCACGATATGACTTTATGGAAAAGTAAAAGGTAAAGATAATGATGTGATACCGCGGCACTCCCCCAAGCTTGGAACAAACCAAGGGGATGCCAATACTTATGATGAATTACTCCTTCGGTGGTGGTGGTGAATTGTCCTCATCATCAGACTTCCAGGGAAGGGGTTTCCCATCAACAAAGGACGACTTGGTTTCGATTATCCTGAAACTAGCAGCAGCGCTTATGTTTTTAAACCGAGTTTCATACTCACAGTTTTGATTCTGGACATCATAGAGTTGCGCCTGCAGTTTGTTGGTGGTGTTGATGAGGTGAAATATGTCTTCCCAGAGTTGTGCAGTCTCCTTCTTATGTTCAGCGACCAGCGCGGACACCATTGAGTGGAAGACTCCCACTTCACGTTCCGCCAGCTTTTTGTATGTGAAGACCTCTTGCTCCAGCTTCTCCATCCTGGCTTCCAGGCTCCCTTCTCCTTTGGGTCCTCGCACGTCTTCCGTCGCAGCTTTCCATCAACCATCTGCGACTCCTTGGGATGCATCTTCAGCTCATCCATGTATGGGGTGACGACGTTCACAAAGAAACTGTCCTTTGGAGGCTTCGATGAAGACATGGCAGCTCTAGATCTGAAAACAATATCTGGACAGAAACAGCTCGAAACGAAACACGATGAAAAGGCGAGATACGAACCTCGGGGGTTCGGGTGAGTTATATAGCAAAAAGTTTTACAACATAAGGAAGGTACAGGAGGAAACCTGATCGGAGACGAGCTCCGGGGTGCTCAAACCACCAGGCGGCGCGGCTGGGGGCCCACCGCGCCGACCTATGGTTTGGGCACCACGGGTGCCGTCTCCCATCCGGTTCGGTCTCTTATTTTTCCATATTTAATAAAAACGACGAAAATATCTTCTAGAAAGTTATTCGCGAAACTTTTCTTACCGAAACTGTTACCTATTCGAATCGAATTCTGCAGTCCCAGAAAAATGTTCTTCAATGAAAGTTTCCGGAGTCACCACTTTAATTGTATCAACCTCTTCATTAATAGAATCTCCAGAAATATAATGCTTGAGTCTTTGACCATTTACCACTTGTGTAGAGTTATCTTTCAATGAAGCAATTTTTATTGCACCTGAACGATACACCTCCACAATAACAAATGGTCCTTCCCATTTTGAGAGTAACTTTCCTGCAAAAAATCTGAGACGAGACCTATACAATAGAACTTTCTCACCAACATTAAATTCTCTTTTAAGAATTCTCCTATCATGCCATCTCTTAACTTTTTCTTTAAAGAGTCTAGCATTTTCATAAGCCTCACTTCTCCATTCATCTAAAGAACTTAAATGCAACAACCTTTTCTCACCGGCAAGTTTAAAATCTCTATTAAGTTCTCTCACTGCCCAATAAGCTTTGTGTTCTAATTCTAAAGGCAAGTGACAAGCTTTACCATAAACCATTTTATAAGGAGACATGCCCATGGGGTTCTTATAAGCAGTTCTATAAGCCCATAAAGCATCATTTAACTTACTAGCCCAATTTTTTCTAGATTTATTAACAGTCTTTTGCAAGATAGATTTAATCTCCCTATTTGACAATTCTACTTGTCCACTAGTTTGAGGATGATAGGCTGAAGCAATTCTATGATTAACACCATATTTAGCAAGAGTCTTTCTAAAACCACCATGGATAAAATGAGAACCTCCATCAGTCATAAGATATCTAGGTACACCAAACCTAGGAAAAATGACATCTTGAAGCATTTTTAAAGAGGTCTCACCATCAGCACTTTTAGTAGGTATAGCTTCTACCCATTTAGTGACATAATCAACAGCAACAAGTATATGAGTATTACCTTGTGAAGAAGGAAAAGGACCCATGAAGTCGAATCCCCAACAATCAAATGGTTCAATAACAAGAGAATAACTCATAGGCATTTCATTGCGTCTAGAGATATTACCAACCCTTTGACATTCATCACAAGATAAAATAAACTTTCTTGCATCCTTAAAGAGGGTAGGCCAATAAAAACCTGATTGTAGAACTTTCTGCGCAGTTCTATCTCCAGCGTGATGCCCTCCATAAGCACTTCCATGGCATTTCCTCAGTATTTCCTGTTGTTCATATTCAGGAACACATCTTCGCATAATACCATCGACTCCTTCTTTATATAAGTGTGGGTCATCCCAAAAGTAATGCCGCAAGTCATAAAAGAATTTCCTTCTTTGCTGAGCTGAAAAGGTTGGAGGCAAGTACTTGGAAACAATAAAGTTAGCATAATCAGCATACCAAGGACTATCTCGCGAACTTACACTTATTGCAGCCAATTGTTCATTTGGAAAGCTATCATTAACAGGAATAGGATCATAAGGAATGCTTTCCAATCTAGACAAATTATCAGCAACAGGATTTTCAGCACCTTTTCTATCTATGATATGCAAATCAAATTCTTGCAAAAGAAGTACCCATCTAATAAAGTTTCCATAAGGTATCTAATTGCAGCATGATCAGTATGAATAGTGACTTTCGAATCAACTATGTAGGGTCGAAATTTGTCACAAGCAAAAACTACAGCTAGAAATTCTTTTTCAGTAGTGGCATAATTCTTTTGAGCAGAATCAAGAGTTTTACTAGCATAATGAATAACATTTAACTTTTTATCTACTCGCTGCCCAAGAACAGCGCCTACAGCATAATCACTAGCATCACACATAATTTCAAAAGGTAAATTCCAATCAGGTGGTTCAACTACAGGAGCGGTGATTAAAGCCTTTTTCAAAGTTTCAAAAGCTTCCTTACAATCATCATCAAAAACAAATGGTACATCTTTTTGAAGAAGATTAGTAAGAGGCTTGGAAATTTTAGAGAAATCTTTAATAAACCTCCTATAAAAACCAGCATGACCAAGAATACTACGAATACCTTTAACATCTTTGGGACAAGGCATCTTTTCAATTGCCTCCACTTTAGCTCGATCAACTTCAATACCTCTTTCAGAAATTTTATGTCCAAGAACAATTCCTTCATTAACCATAAAGTGGCATTTCTCCCAATTAAGAACAAGGCTAGTTTCTTCACATCTCTGCAAAACTTTGTCAAGGTTGTGCAAACAATTATCAAAGGAAGTTCCATAGACGGAGAAATCGTCCATGAAGACTTCCACAATTTCCTCACAAAAGCCATGAAAAATAGCAGACATGCATCTTTGAAAAGTAGCAGGAGCATTACATAAACCAAAAGGCATACGTCTATAAGCATAAGTTCCATAAGGACAAGTAAAAGTAGTTTTCTCTTGATCTTGCGCTCTCACAGCAATTTGAGAAAACCCAGAATACCCATCAAGGAAACAAAAGTGAGTTTTCTTGGACAACCTCTCAAGCATTTGATCAATAAAAGGCAAAGGATAATGATCTTTCTTAGTTACTTTGTTAACCTTTCTAAAATCAATGCACATCCTATAACCAACTACTACTCTTTGAGGAATTAGTTCATCATTTTCATTAGGAACAACGGTAATTCCTCCTTTCTTAGGAACACAATGCACAGGACTTACCCATCTACTATCAGCAATAGGATAAATAATACCAGCTTCAAGAAGTTTTAATACCTCATTTCTTACCACTTCTTTCATCTTGGGTATTAAACGACGCTGATGCTCAACAACAGGCTTTGCATCAGGTTCCATGTTGATGGCGTGCTGACATATAGTAGGAGAAATTCCCTTCAGGTCATCAAGAGTATATCCCATAGCTCCGCGGTGTTTCTCAACACTCCCAATAACCTTTCCTCCTCTGTACCTGAAAGTTTAGAGCTGATAATAACAGGATATATTTTCTTATCATCAATATAAGCATATTTAAGATTATCAGGCAGAGGTTTCAAATCAAAAACAGGATCCTCCTTGGGTGGCATTGTGGTACCCAAATCTTCCACAGGTAAATTGTGTTTGAGCATAGGTTGACGAAGGAATACTTCATCAAGCTCATTCCTTTCTTCCCTGAAGTTCTCACTTTCATGATTCTCCATATGTTGCTGCAAAGCATTGTTAGGAGCAAGAACAATAGATGCAAGTTGAGCAATTTCAAAATCCTCACTAGGCAATTCAGTTTCATAAGGTGCTTTAGCAAATTTAGAGAAATTGAATTCATAAGATTCACCAGCAAATTTAGTAAAGATTTTCTCTTTCTTACATCTATAACAGCACCACAAGTATTCAGAAAAGGTCTACCAAAAATAATAGGACAACTATCATTGGCAGCCGACCCAAGTACAAGAAAATCAGCAGGGTATTTAGTCTTACCACAAAGGACTTCGACATCTCTAATGATACCAATTGGAGAGATAGTTTCCCTATTAGCAAGCTGAATAACCACATCAATCTCTTCAAGTTTACAAGGAGCAATTTCGTGCATAATTTCCCTGTAAAGCTCATAAGGAATAGCACTAGAACTTGCACCAATATCACATAAACCATAATAGCAATGATCACCTATCCTAACAGAAAGCACAGGAACACTAGACTTCCTAGAACTTTTAGGATGTGAGACAATATTAGAAGCATCCTCACAAAAGATAATGTGTCTATCTTCTAAATTTTCAGTGACAAGATCTTTAACCAATGCTACAACAGGTTCAACAGTTATTTGCTCATCAGGTTTGGTAGTTTTCTTATTACTTTTACTAACAACACCAGTTATGATAGTATGTTCCTTAATCTTATTAGGAAAAGGAACTTTTTCAATATAAGGTTCTGGAATAATGCGATCACAACATTAACCTCAACACCTTTAGATATATGAGAAACAGATTCATCTTTATATGGTTCATGATAATTTTTAAAACCCTCCTTCGGCAAACCGAAATAGGAAGCAAAGGCTTTATAAAAGTTTGCAACAATTTGAGAGTCAAGACCATAAGTAGTGCTAATTTTGCGATAATCATCAGTATCCATAAATTTTTAACACACTCAAAGTCATAGCTTATACCTGACTCCCTACCTTTGTCATTCTCCCATCCTTCAGTGTTCTCCTGAATCCGATCAAGAAGGTCCCACTTAAACTCTTCTTTATTACGAGTGAACGATCCAGCACAAGTGGTATCCAATAGAGTTTTATCTTGAAAGGAGAGTCTTGCATAAAAGTTATCAATAACAACATTACCAGGAAGCTCATGAATGGGACATTTGAGCATTAATGCCTTCAATCTCCCCCACGCTTGAGCGATACTCTCTCCATCATAGGGCCAGAAGTTATATATGAGGTTCCGATCCTTATGAATCTCACTTGGAGGATAGAATCTATTATATAATTAAAACACAGGATAAAGAACGGCTAGGATTTAATAATTTAGATTAACAACATATCGGTGGTTGAGATTAATCAATGTGGATCTCACGTCGTTTTGAAAGAGCTAGCCCACTGTACGCTTATGTGTTTGTGTCAGTCACGGACTCTTGGTAATCGATGGCAATAAAAGATTTATTGGACAGGACTATTTGTATACAAGCACGGCCGCTGTATGCCCTATCATGATACACGGAGGATCAAAAGCCATGCATACAAGCACGGCCGGAAAAGTCCTTGATCGGAAAGGTTACCACAAATTCATTCTCCTCGAGGACAACCTGGTGCGTGGCAACTGTGAAAGGCCGGTGCAAGGCCGTCGACAAGGAGCACTCGACCGGCGAAGTCGCTCCGTAAAAGATGTAAGCCACGCTGACGGGATGGAGAGCTGCCGGCCATCTCGATTAAAAGGAAGCGATTCGTTTCTCATGGAAATAAAACCCAGTCCTGCTCATACAGGTTAGGTCTGATTTTGCAGATGCTGTTCAAGAAGGGAGAGACGATGATGAAGCCACCTTCGATCGAGTCAGGACGTAGGTCCTAACCCCATATGCTGCGGTCTCATCTTCCAAACCCCTGTCTCTCCCCCCTTGGCGTCTCCATCCGCTGCTGGTCTGTACGTCTCCCCTTCTCAAGAATTGCTTTTCAGATTTACTTCAATTGGATCCGTAAGGTTTCCACTGAAATTTCTGGCCTAGGTTCTTTTGAGGTTCTGATTAAACGGCGGCAGGAATTAGGAGGCGAAGATCGCCCGTGAGATCTGGCCAATGACGTGGTGACGATCGGAGAAGACCGCGTCGCGCGTTGCCTATCTAGAGGGGCCATCGTCGATCATCATCGTAATGTTCGTCGCCGACGTGCTACAGAAAGCCCTAGAAGAGGACCTTATGGTGGCCGTGAGAGCTGCTCTCTGTGTGGGCAGGCTCCTCGAGACATGTCGGCCGACCGCTAACCAGGGTATGCACTCCGCTCCACAAATGACAGTTTGTTTTATAGGGCATGATCATGACTAATTTGACAGGCAAATCATTGGCAGAGGCATGCAGAAGATTCATGGCTACTAAACCGACATGGCAATCCAAGCTGCCAATCGACTGACTAAAATTGACATATATGACTGTTAGGTCAATGGCTGAAGGTACAATATTTGACAACCCGTGGGCTACAGATATGCATATTGGGTAAATCAAACTTAGTATAAGCAAATTTAGGTTAGCACAACATGAAAGAACATACACGCCTGCACCCAGCGAATCAAGATCAACACAAGACGTTGGCTTGGTGACATATCTGTACATGTCAATAATGCATTGTTACATCTCCGAATAAAAGGCAGGACAGGGAGACGCCGCAGGACAGATCGAAGGCACGTCCACAACGGTCGGTTGCATCGGCAAATCGACAACACGACATGGTGGCAGGACACCAGCTGATCCGCACGGTTGCATCGGGAAATCGACGGTAGCTAGGACAACGAGCTGATCCGGTCGGTTGCATCGGCAAATCTACGGTAGGATAAGTCGGCTGGACGCCAGCAGATCAAAGGCACGCCATCAACTTTGGGTAATAGCTGCAATCTTCAGGTAACAGCTGCAATCTTTATGTGTGTTTAATTTTCCTCTCCGAACATGCAATTTTCTAAGGCTATATTGCTACTGCTCAGCCGCCCAATGACACTACTACAATCAATGAACAAATGTTGGGTCATCCTATAATCAAATTGCGGATTTTTTTTACAAACAGGCTACTGTCACCCAAGCGCAGATTATCGACTACCAAGAGTGGATGCGTTCGTGCACTTCAACGACACTCATGGTTTCGAGCAGCGGCGCCAGTGCAGATTTTCGACTACCAGAATTGGATGCGCTCCTGCACTTAACAAGAAGTGACAGGTGATACGGTTGGAAACTAGGCCGTCGATTGAGGTACAGCTAAGGGAGCATTGTGTCAGTTTGTCGCCGCCGTGGAAAATGCCTAATTATTTATTCTGCAAAAATTTAGGTGTCAGGAAGTCAGTGCCTAGAGTGTACTGAAAACCACGTGTAGATAAATCAAGTTATGTAGTTTTGCTATTGGTCAAGGTCGTCTAATTGTTTTCATTAGTGTGGCGATTCTTCAGAAAATAACTTAATTATTATTAGAAGCTCTTCATTGCTATGATAAACCCTGACAAGAGTGTTTTGTTAGTATTACTATACAGACAACAATTCTTTGATTGCTGGGCACTATCATTACTCCCATCGAGCAGAATGAGAATCGTAGTGGTCTCAGGAACATTGCTATAGCCTCAAGAAACTGAAGGTCGGACGCCTTTCACCTCCACATCTGGCACCATCTAAGGTCCATGCTTAAGCCTAGATCATGCTGCGCTATGACCTGCGCGGGCGTGGCCGCAGCAACACAATTACAACTGAAGGTCGGACGCCTTTCACCTCCACATCTGGCACCATCTAAGGTCCATGCTTAAGCCTAGATCATGCTGCGCTATGACCTGCGCGGGCGTGGCCGCAGCAACACAATTACACAAGCATATGATATCCGAATCAAACTAGGATGTGCTGGCTGCATTGGAATACACGAATTTGAGCCGTGCATGACGTTGAGTTTGTTAGCACGAAATAAGTCTGGCAGCCACCAACATACATAGTAGCTTGGCGAGCTGATGAATTGGTAGTATATATCTTGGAAGGGTGGATTCAAGATGGAGCTGGTAAATTTCGGCATCCATGCAAGGACCAAATGGTGAGCAGTAAAATAAATATTTCATTTTGCTTAATAACTCAGTAGTCGAAATAGTATAGGAGATGAAATTGAATACTTGGACTAGATGGTAAGACTAGGTGAAAAGTAGTAATTTGTAGCTGGTCTCTGAGTAGTAATTTTGTAGCTGGTCTCTCTGAAACATGGATGTACAGTTGTACACACAAGTACACAACATATGTGTAAACAGAATGTACTGTTAATTTTTGTAAAGTAAAATTTGAACGGTTCTTAGTCGACATATAACATGTTAAGTTAATTCGAAATAATTCCACTAATGATGCCATTTAATTTTTCTAACTATCGTATTTTCGCTTGGAATGATGCAGAGAGAAATCATTTAATTGCAGATGGCTCAGTTACATCTACTACCGATATTCCGGTCAAGGGGGCAGAAAATCGCTGCTACTTCATCTTGCTACCGCAAATCCTAACTGCCCCAGCTTCCAAAAAAACAGCTGATGAGCTCTTCGGTCATGTAAATCAGTGAACTCATTGTTTGTATATGTATCTGTTCTTCATTTTGCTGGAGTGAGATCCGTTTGGATAAGGATTTGTGGAATACATAACAATATAATTTCAGTAAAATCTTAGGGACGGTTGTCAGGTAGATTTTACTTCATGTTGTTTATTTATATGCTCAAAACAATAGGTCTTTTATCTATGGTTCTTTAGTTAAACATCAATATACATATTTATTGGTAGTGAGCTATCCCTTAAAGTCACAAAAGGATCAGAGGGAGGAACTATTGGGCATTTTGTCATATGGTAATCTGAAGAAGTGCACTGTTATACAGAAAAGGGTAATGCTTAACTTCAAACAAAGAGGTGCAGGGCATACTATAGTAGGGTACACTATTTGTTAAAGTGTGTACATACCCATTTTGTAAATTTTTTTCTCTTTTGACATTTAGGGGTGCACAGATTTTACGGATGAATCAATTGTATTCAAATGGCGGAGGTAAATGTTTATATAATTTGTTGTGATAGAAAAAACATTGTGAACAATAATTTCATACTTATGCTGTTAGGTAATCAGCCGGACTAATTTTGCGAAAGAAAGGCTATAGATTTAATTTATGTTTATGATGGTAAGAGGTACACTCGAAAATAGAAAACAACAAACTTAAATGATTGGTTCGCTAATTTATTCATCCACATGCATAATGGTTTTAACTTTGGAGAATTTACGCTATGTATGAATCGAAATTTCATATATTAGTTATAGCAATGCTAGCCGCGCAGTTGCGCGGGCCACCCAGCTAGTTTGGAGTAAAAGAGAGGTACAATTTCCTCCCATCCAAGAGAATACCCATTCTTCAGCAGTTTATACCAATGTGCAGCTTTACCAGACAGTGATAGAGAGAATAATTTCTTCTTAACTTCTCCCATCGAGATACCTGCACACTTCAATAACTCGCACAATTCATGCAGAAATAACAAATGATCTCCAGGATGGACGGTTCCATCTCCTGCATAACGGTTATTTGTGACACGTTCAACAATTTTCATAGGAATTTTGAACGGTATTACCTGCTCATCTGGCGCCTCCTCTACTACCTTAGCGGTGGTAGTTGTTTTCCCAAATAGGAATTCAAGAGAAGACCCCTCCATAATGAGATATAGCAGCAGGCAAAAATAAAAACAGCACGTACAATAAATGTTTCCCTTACCAATTCCACTTACCAATAGCGCTACACTCCCCGGCAACGGCGCCAGAAAATAGTCTTGATGACCCACAAGTATAGGGGGTGTATCGTAGTACTTTGATAAATAAGAGTGTCGAACCCAACGAGGAGCAGAAGGTGTTGACAAGCGGTTTTGATGAAGGATTCACTGTAAATGCTCTCAGACAAGTTTTTAAGAGTTTTTGATATGACAGATAAATAAAGTACAAGTAAATAAAATGCAGTAATAATAGTTGCAGCGAGTGGCCCAATCCTTTCTATAGCAAAGGACAAGCCGGTTGTTGTACTTATAATGACCAAACGTTCTTGAGGACACACGGGAATATTGTCAAGTGCTTTCGCTTCATATAGTTGATTAATCTTCATTGTTTTGATAAGTGTTGTGTGGGTGAACCTATGCTAATGCACCGCCCTTCCTAGGACTAATACATACTTGTGATTATACCCCTTGCAAGCATCCGCAAATACAAGAAAGTAATTAAGATAAACTAACCACAGCCTTAAACTTTGAGATCCTGCTATCCCTCATGCATCGATATACCAACGGGTGTTCAGGTTTCTGTCACTCCGGCAACCCCACAATTGGCAAACGAATACACAATGCATTCCCCTAGGCCCATAAAGGTGAAGTATCATGTAGTCGACGTTCACATGACACCACTAGAAGAATAACACCACAACTTAAGCATCAAACCATTAAATATTACTCAACATAATTCACTACTAACATCAAGACTTCTCCCATGTCCTCAAGAACTAAACGAACTACTCACAAGACATCATACGGAACATGATCAGAGGTGATATGATGATGAATAACAATCTGAACATAAACCTTAATCCAATGGTTTCACCCAATAGCATCAATAACAAGAGTAATCAACACCGGGAGAGTTTCCCCTATGAAATAGACAAGATTCAGCCCTATATGTTACAGCGGAGACGGGGTGCAGCGGCGGTGATGATGGTGTTGGCGGTGGAGATGATGATGATCCCGATGAAGTCCAGCTCGATGACGGTGATGATGGCGACGATTTCCCCCTCCGGGAGGGAATTTCCCCCGGCAGATTTCTTCCTGCAGGGGAGCTTTTCGCTCTCTGGTGTTTTCCGCCTCGTGGAGGCGGCGGAATATTTCGATGGCCGTCCTCTGTGTGTTAGGGTTCCGAGGGGGTCAAGTACGCGAAGGGGAACGGCTGAGGTGGGCCAGGGCCCCCAAACCACCTGGCGGCGCGGCTGGTGGGCCCGCCGCGCCAGCTGGTGAGGAGGGCCCACCTTGGCCCTTCTCAGCCTCCCCTTTTGGCCTCCTCCGTCATCTGGTAAAATAGGGACTTCCATATGTCTCCTTCGATTTATTGATCTTCAGAAATAGTGCATCTCGACGGTGCTTTTTTCCAGCAGAATCCTGACTCCGGTGTCCAATTCTCCATTATTCATCAAACATGCAAAATAGGTAAAATAACATAAGTAACACTTCTAAATATGAAATATATCGATGAATAGCAGTAAATTATGATATAAAATAGTGATACAAAATGGACGTATCATAAAGCTCTTTAATCTGGCTGACAAGTGCGCCAAGGCTGAAGAGGGCCTCCTCTTCGTCAAGAAGGAAGTGGAGGATGACCCTCCTGAGGGGTCCAGGAGCAAGAAGAAGCCTGCCGAGAAGCGCAAGACCACCGCCATCTTCGCGGCAGAGCCTGACGCAAAGCAGCCTCGCGAGGCCTCTCCGGCGGCTGAAGAGAAAAAGGTGGACAATCGTCCATACTGCATCTACCACAACAGGCACAACCACGCAACTGAAGACTGCTGGGAGCTCAAGCAGCTCAGCAAGGAGCGGGAGAAGAACCAGGGCTGCGGCGGCCGCGGTGGAGGCCGTGGTGGTCGCAGAGGTGGACGCCACAACTTCCAGCAGAGGGCTCGGGGGAACAACGCTGGGCAAAACGGCAACCTCCCCGACGAGAACCCTGGGGGCTACCAGGCCCTCAGGGGGCAATAGCCTGCATCCTCGGCGGGTCCCAGGCGCCCAAGTCCAACAACCACTTCAAGCAATTCTCTCGCGAGGTCAACGCAGCGCTTCCAGGGCTTGAGGCTTCCCAGCCCCTCAAGTGGTCGCAGTACACCATCGCCTTCGACTCCAAGGACCACCCCAAGTCGACCAAGGCTGTAGGCACCATCCCACTGGTGTGCACTCCCATCATCAACAACATCGCCGTCGCCAAGACACTCATAGATGGGGGTGCGGGCTTGAACGTCATCTCTGTCGAGACCTTCGAGCAGCTTCAAGTGCCCTACGAGTGGCTTATGCCCTCTAGGTCCTTCACGGGGGTGACAAGTGGCTCTACCACACCTCTGGGGCAGGTGAGGCTCGCGGTCACCTTCGGCACACCGCAGAACTACCGCACCGAGCAGATCGACTTCGACGTCGCACACATCGGCCTGCCCTACAACGCCATTCTCGGCTACCCCGCCCTCGCGAAATTCATGGCCATCACTCACCATGCGTACAACATCGTCAAGCTCCCAGGCAGCGGCGGCACCATCGCCATCCACGGTCAAGTCCAGGACGCAATGCGCTCTGTCGAGACCGCCTACAAGGCCGCTGCCGTGGCATTCCCCACTGATGAGGACATGGAGCCCCTCGAGAGGCCCGCGAAGAAGGCACTGAAGCAGTCCTCCCACCGAGATCAAGCATGGGTCCCCACGGATCCTTGCTTTCAACGAGGACAACCAAGAGGAGCTCCACAACGACGACCTGCTGCTGCTCGATGGACTACGCCGCCGTGCCGCCCTCCGAGCGGCAAAGTACCAGCAAGACCTGCGCCGCTACCACAGCCGCCACATACGGCCGCGCACCCTCGAGACAGGTGATCTCGTCCTCAGGAGGATCCTCTCCAGAGAGGGCCTCCACAAGCTCTCACCCATGTGGGAAGGCCCCTACAGGGTCGCGCACATCGCCAGGCCCAGCGCGGTACGGCTCGAGACGGAAGACGGGGATCTAATCAAAAATCCATGGAACATCGAGCACCTATGCAAGTTCTACCCGTGATCACGTCGCGGCAGGCATTTTTTGTCTCAAGAGGGAAGCACGCGTCTTCACCTCCCAGCTTCACCAAGCTTTCCCTTCACGAGGGCCATCTCCACTGAGAGTTTCCTACAACGCGTCGCCACGGGCCGCGGGAAGCCTCAGCCACTCCATGTGGAACCCCATGCCCAGACATGGCGGACTTTGTCTTGGCCTCGCCAAGTGTAATGAACAATTTCAGGTCATCATGAACCTATTGCGCTTCGGCGCCGTTATGTAATATTGCTTGGTGAGTTTGTTCTCTTACATTCATTCGCGCTCACATTTTCCCCATGCGCACCTCGCGAGCGGGGGCTGAGCACGGTGCCTGTGTCTCGGGAGCATCCCAGCAGCATCGTAAAATCCAAAGGATCCGAGCTCTAACTCGTGGCTCTCCGCCCACGACCGTTATCTCACCAAAGAGCTCTGACTCGTGGGTTAGCTCCCATGCACGTCACCTCACCAAGGACCTTGGTGCTTATTCTCCTCGTGAGATACCCATGAGGAAATCTATGAGCGCGCATGAGTTGTACAACTATGCATTGCTTGTGGGTTTGCCCCTCTCTCCAACGCAGGGAACAAGACCTTGCAGGGTGGAGCTCCAAACCAGCCCAGGCAGCCTCGAGAGGAAACGCCTCGCCAGGAACGACACCCTCTACAAAGCAGGCGTCTCGCCAGAGCTAAGTCCAGAACTTACGCCTCATGAGCTCTTTTCCCTCTCGCTGGTTTTGTCGCCCCTCGAGCCTCTCTTTTCTCTCTTACGCCTCATGGGCTGCTTGCACGTCAAAGGGGAGCTCCCGAGCATCGCGCCTCGAGGCTCTTACCTCTCTAAGCCTTACGCACCCCCGGCCTTGTCGAGCCCTGACTCCGGCATACCGAAGCGGCGGTGCTATTTGCGCTAAGAGCAGGGTCCTAACGACGTAGAGCGAAAAAGACATGAGGGAACAGATAAAAGGCCTCCCGAGGGGCACTCACACTTGCACAAAATAAAAGTGTCTTTACAAACCAACAAAAAAAGCAACAAGTCTTAAGATAACTGGTGCCCTTGGCACATCTCTCCACAGGGGCAACCTAAGCAGCGGGGTTGTCGTCGTCGCCGTCGACAGCCTCATCATCCACCTCCTCAGCGCCTGCCTCGTCGTCGCTCTCCTCGACCTCGACCCTCTTGAAGCGTTGAATATACTTCTCCACGTCGTCCCACACCGAGGCGTCCAGCTTCGAGGCAAGTTCCTTCTCCAGAGGCTCCATCACAGACGCGAAGTCGAAGCCGGGGTGGAGGTGTGCAAGGTTGGCGAAGACTTGGCCGACCGCGACGCCAAGGAGCTCGCGGCTCTCGGTGTCGACCAGGTCGTCGAGGTTCGTCACGACCTCTTCAAGCTTGGTGAGAAGCTGCTCGAAGAAGCTGAGGTAGGTGGCAACGTCGGAGTTCCCCTCGACAGAAGCCTGGGGGCTTCGGTCCCCAGGCGGCCCGCAACGGCCCGCGCACGCCTCACCAAGGAAGCAAACATGCGCTCCCGCTGGCGCGACAAGACCTGCGCAGCCAGAGCGCTCTGCCGAGCTTCCTCGACGAGCTCCACAACAGGCCCCACCTGTTGCTGCATCTCATTCATGTCCTGCGTCAAGGAGGCAAGGTCCTGCTCCGCGTGCTTCCGAGCCTCCACAGCGTCCTGAAGGCGGGAGTCAAATCGCTTCTTCTGAGCCTCAAGCTCCCTGATGCGAGCTCAAGCTCGTTGCGTCTCTTCGTGAAGCGTTCCTCCTGCTTCTTGGCCTTCTCCGCGAACTCCTTCCTGCAGTTGTCGCGGAAGAGCTTCTCCTTGGTCGCGGACTCCTCCGCCATCTGCTCCTCCTTCTTGCGGAGGTTCTCGTTGGTCAGCGCGAGGCGCTTCTGGTAGAACGCCTCGTCTTGAGTAACCTTGCTCTCGCGAGACTCCAGGTGCTCCCGCTGCAGATTGATCCTTCTCGATCTGTTCAACCTGTTCCTCGCGCTTGCGTAGCTCGGTCTCGCGGGCATCAAGTTCTGCTCCGCGCTGCACCATCTGGTTTTCGCGGACGCGCAGGTCCTCGCGGAGCTTCTCCAGGCCTTGCCGCACGGTCTCCGACTCGGCGATGATCCCCGCCTCGCGGTCCAGAAGCTCTTTGTGCTTGGTGGAGACCGCCGCCTCGCGCGCCGCCAGCTCCTGATGCTTGGCCTCGGTCTCCGCCTCGAGAGCCTCGCGCCTAGCACTCAGGTCCGCAAGGGTCTCCTCGACCTCGCGGACCACGCTGATGCGGATCTCTTCAGCGCGCAGCGCCGCCTCGCGTTGCGCTGGGCTGCCTCGTCCTTCGGCGGCAGCGCTCCACGGTCTCCTGGAGGCAAGCCCAGCCCCGCGCAAGCTCGGCGTCCTCCTCCGCCCTGGCGCGGTCTTCCTCAGCGAGCTGGGCCTCGAGCCCATCGAGCACCTCCCTCGCCGAGCGAAGGACAGCCTCTCGGCGAGCTGCGACTGGGCGCTGACCCGCAAGGCTAGGGCCCATGATTCTCCAGAGGGCCTGGAAGCGCCAGCGCCTGCCGAGGACCCGGGGCATCGCGCCTTGGGCTCTGAGTGTCCTCGAGGCGCGCCTGGGGGCTCTGGTGGGAGCCTCCCCCTTCTTCCATGCTAGGGGCCTTCTGGGGGCTCTGGCGAGAGCCCCCCTCGCCTTCTGCGCTGGGAGCCTTCTGGGGGCTCGAGGCGCCCCCACCATCAGCTCCACCATCTTTCTGCCCCTGGGGAGCACTCTCCTCTTCCCCAGGAGCAGGGTTGGCCTTCTCTGCTGAGGCCGTCCCCGCGGCAGCCTCAGTGCCCACCGTAGGCCCTCCAAGGCCCGGCTCGGTGGAGGCGACGGCACAGTGGTCCTCCATTTCGACGTCAGCGTGCGCCTCTGCAGACGCAGCTGTCTCCGCCGCGCCCTCCTTCGCCGGCGGCGTGGTCCTTGCCGCATCCTTCTCCGGCGTCTTCTCTTGCCGCACAGGAGAGGCGTCAGGCCGGCAGGTGACGGCATCGTCACCTCTCCTCCTCCTCCTCGCGGCGCTCCTCTGCCTCAGGAGGCGGCGCCGCAGCCTCGGGAGAGGAAGCGGTGGCCTCGGGGTGCACCTCTTCAGCCGTAGGCGCCGCAGACGCCGCGGCAGAGCTGGAGATCTCTCCAAGTCTCCGGAGCCTCCGCCTCTTTGGCTCCTCAGGGCGCCTGGAGAGGAAAAGACTCAAAAACCCCTCGAGAGCCTACACAAGAACAACATCAAACAGGAAAGGGAGTACAAAAACTTACGCCGCGGTGTCGACCCACTTCCTCTTCTTCCGCCGCGCGGGCGGAGCACTGGGCTCCGCGCTCGTCCGTGCCTCTGTTTCCTCCCGGGCTCCGGCGTTCCTGTCGTGGATCGCCTTGGAGCGGGGCTCGCAGTGGCCCGACGAAGCATCGTCATCATCGCTCTCCTCCTTCCCCTCGACACGCTGCGAGGGGGCAACCACGAACTGGTCGCCGCTGCCCGAGGAGATCTCGTGGATCTCAGCTTCAGGCGCCGCACTCTTCGAGGCGCTCGAATTCTCCGCCGAGGAAGCGGCGCCTCCCGAGGCGCCGGTTGCGCCTGCGTCAGACTCCGCGGGCGTCTCGTCTCCTCGTCGCCCTCAGCTGGTGCCCCCTGCGCCGCGACTCCGGGTCCTCGCGAGGCCCAACGTGCCCCTTAGGCACCAGGCCCCACTGGTCGAACTTCGGCATCGTCTGCACGTGCGAGACACGACGCCCGAGATCGATCCGATGGAGCGGCACAGTCTGGTCGGTGGGCGCGGGGATGTCTGGAGACGTGAAGAGGGTCTCCATGAGGGCGTGCACCTCCTCCTGCGTGTAGAGGGTAGCGCTCAGGCGCATCTTGTCCCTCTGGTTGGAGTACAGCCACATCGCGTCCGCGTGCCTCTGGAGCGGAGCAATGCGGCGCCTCACGAAGTCCTTGGCCACCATCTGCCCGGTGAGGCCAGCCTCGCGGAGGTCCCTCAAGCGCCTCACCACAGGGCCAAGTGTGCGCCCTTGAGCCTTGGAAGACCAGCTCGCCCTCTTCGTCGGAGGCGCTTCAGGCAGCTCGAAGAAGGCGCTCTGGCTCCCGAACTGCATAAGGAACCAGCGCTTGCGGAAGTCCTCCACCTTCTTCGTCACGCTGGTCACAATGTTCTCGCCGTTCCGCGCGATGGGGATGTAGACGCCTTTCATGCCGTCGGTGATGCGGAAGGACACGCACCCCGACCGCTCCTTGTTCGCCGTGAACCGGAGCGCGTAGAAGCTGCGGAAGAGGTCCACCGAAGGCGGAATGCCGATGTACGCCTCGCAGAGGTAGGCGAAGATGGCGAGGACGAGGATGGAGTTGGGGTGGAGATGAAGAACCTGGATCTGGTAGCGCTCCAGAACCGCCAGGAAGAAATCGGAGAAGGGAGGAACGAGCCCGGCGAAGAGAGTGTGCATGAAGATGGGGTAGAAGCTGCCGTGAGAGTTGCCCGCTCGCTTGAGCACCGTGGCGCCGTGCTCGTTGGTCTTCGAGGCCGCCATGTGGCGCACCTTGTCCAGCTGCGCTTCCTTCTCGAAGCGGGAGCCGGACAGAGCTGGCTCGAAGTCACCGTCCCGCTGCATCGCAGCAGGCTCGCCGCCCTGCACCACTGCCTTGCCCTTCGTGGCAGCGGTGGCCTTCTTGGGCGCCATCACAGCAAGGTTGCGAAGGAGAAGTTTGGGGATTGAGCGCTGAGAAGAAGGAGATGGAAGGGGAACGAGTGGAGTAATGGCCGCCTGCGCCGAGCTCTTCGCCTTATATCGGCTCATCGAGCCGTTACCAGGACGTGGCGGGACCCACCACTACGCCCGTTACTTCAGAGGAGATCGTGGGATCGTGTCCGGCCGTGACGCTCCACGTGTCTCGGGCTTCGCAGGCTTCTTTGGGCCCACGACGATTCGCCTCCGCCTGGGGAACTCCAGCGTGCCCATCGCGGGCCCGGGGGCTACTGTCGGCCCAGTGGAAACCGGGGTACCATGGGCCGGCCTGCCACAGCCCTCAAACGCTCCGCAGGAAATTCTGCTAAGGACCAGGCGCTCAGCCTGACGAGCCTCGCGAGGCATTTTCCCTCGCGAGGGTTTCTTTGCTCGGCTGGGCATTTCTGCTAAGGACCAGACGTTCGGCCTAAGGGGCCTCGAGAGGAACTTCTGCCTCAGGAAGGCCTCTCCTAGAAGACCATCAGGTCCTGGCGCGTTCCGCGCTGCCCTCGCGAGGCTTTCCCTCGCGAGAAGTCAACGGCTACAAAGCCTCGGCGAGGCTCCAGGCCCTCGCGGGGTTCCTTCAAGTGGAAGCAAGCTCCTGCGCGCGCTGCAGAGTGCACATGGGCTCTGCGCCCGCCGCAGAGTGACGCACGCGCCTGCGCGCGATGACGAAGACGCCGCAGTTGCCATTCTCGTGTATAAAGCAGTCAACAGAGCTGGAGGAGGCAAAGCGGACTCCAAGACTTGCCAATTTGGTGATAAAGCGGCCGGCCGCCGCTACGCTCCAACTGCGACGTCACCGTGGGACACGCCCCAAAGCTCTGCAGCGCCAGCCCACCGTCCTGGTTGGACGGTGGCTTTTTCTGCCAAGACGACGTGGTTGTCTGCCATGGACCGCGTCCATGGACGCCCCCGACGCTGTGCGCTGTGCTCCAACTTGGTGGCATTGTGGTATCCCTTCCCGCCGGAGTTTTTCGGGGAAGAGGACCAAGGCCAGTATATAAGGAGCCAGTGTACGACCTAGGAGGGGATCCCGCATTCATCAACTCATTCAACACCCAAGCAGCTACGTCTGAAGGAGAGGACGGAGCTCATTCCACCATAGTCCACCATAGCCACAACAGTGCCCTCGGCAAGCACCCTTGTACTGTGAACCTCTCCAAGCAGTGCAATACATCTTAGCAGGACGTAGGGCTTTTACACCTCACGGTGGGCCTGAACCTGGGTAGCGGCTCATGTACCATCTCTGTCGTGATGTTCCTCACCGAGCTCGACGAGCACCGTCGCCGAGGTTGTTGAGGATCTGTTTGACGTTGTGTTCAGCCCCTTACTCGTTTCCTGGCTTCTGAGAGACACCCCTAGTTCCTGGGACTAGTCTCTGACAAATGCAATTATCCGTTGCTTGCAACTTAATACCAACGGGGGACTCGGATGACAACCCGCCGGTGGATTATTAGTCATAGATGCTGTTGGATAACGGTCTATGTATCTTGTCGTAATGCCCAATTAAATATCATAGTAGTCATCATGTCATATATATGCATTGTCATGCGCTCAATATTCTGTCAATTGCCCAACTGTAATTTGTTCACCCAACACTTGTTATTGGAGAGTTACCACTAGTGTAGATAGCTGGGAACCCCGGTCCATCTGTAATCATCATTGCTTTTCCGTCAACTCCACGCAAGTTACTATTTTCTGGTACCATTGCTTCTGTGTTACTGCTACTGTTGCTCTCATATTACTGCTGCTTTCACATCACGTTTGTTACTAGTGCTTTCTCAGGTGTGGTGGAATTGACAACTCCGCTGCTAAGACTTATAAGTATTCTTTGTCTCCCCTTGTGTCGAATCAATAAATTTGGGTTTTACTTCTCTCGAAGACTGTTGCGATCCCCTATACTTGTGGGTTATCACTGAACAGCAGCAAAAGAGGCTATAAATATACATTTTATGATGCCCCAAGAGATTAAGACGATCCCATGCAAGAAAAGAGAGATTAATACGATCCTTGGTAATGTGACTGGGCCACAAAATCCGAGATAGCCATTTTATTTCCCACTAAACTTGTAAAGCAACAAACTTTTTTTTTGCGCTGGATAAGAAGCTTTATTAATTAGAAATAGGATTACAATCTGCAGCCAGAAGGTCTGCCAGAGCATCAAGAGTATCCTGTAACCACAAGTCGGTTCGGTGCTCCGCTCTCGAAATATAAGCTAGACAATCTGCAACCCTATTTATTCTGTTTATTACACTGATTACAAGCTCCCTTTCTCCCTCTAAAGCCTCTTTGATCTCATTTACTAGATGGCCTATATGCGACCTGTTCAAGCCTTTCTCCTGTACTGACTTGGCCAGATTTGCACAGTCAATCTGAACCAATATATTCTGCGCCGTGTATTCCAGTACAGTATCAATTGCCGAAAAAGATTTTCTAACGGAGCCGCGCCCTACCGGATATGCACGGGCATGCATGCGACCAGTCAGGAACTGCCACGTGTGATCGTATTCAAATACGTAGACATGTATTTTACTTGTATTTTTAATGTATATGTAACATATTACATGAAAAAATACATTCTTATTAATAAATTCCAAAATATTTTTAAATAATTTTTCATGGAATTTTTAAAATAAATATTAAAAATTCAAAAGTTTAGTTTTCTAATTATTATTTTTATTGTTTTCGGCGATGTGCTATTTTATGAAAAAGTTCAGAAATTTCAAAAATTGCCCCAGAAGTTTCAGGTATTTCAGAAACATTCCACGTAGATTGCGCAATATGTCAATAGATTTATATAAGGTATGTTCAAAACATGACAAAAACTCTTTATATGTGCGAAATATTGATGAAATATATGTGGTGTCATAAAAAACTTATTGAAATCTGCATGAAACCTATATTATACTCGAACATATGTCATATCAAAGTGAAACATCTCAAATATGATAAATTAATTGTATTGAAATTTCATTTTAGTTTCAGTACATTTTCATAGTCGAAATTTAAACTTTTTTCAAAATGTGTCCAATATTGATCTTATTTTGAAGTTCTCATCGTCAGGAACTCAAATATCAAAAAATACCAAAAATCGGACATTCGGTTCAAAACATATGACCCACACAAATTTGAGAAACAAAATAAAAAGGATGGGTGGGTGGGCAGCAAAACTACACTTTTCACCCTAAAAGTACCCGCCTCTCATTTACGTGTGGGGCACAAACTGTTGGTACCACATGTCATAGAGGTGAGAACGTAGGTGGGTGAATGGTGGTATTTAATGGGTACACTATACACCTAGAAATCTGCCTAGTTTTGTATGAGAGAAAGAATGCAAAATACCCAGAATTAGAGCACGAATCACGATGCTCAAGCTAGTGGTGGATGGATACCCGGTAGGGCACGGCTCTGTTAGAAAAACCGTGTTGTATCAATTGCATCTCTGAGTGCTAGTGCCTCAGCTTCCAGGGCATCTCCACAACGAGGGTAGTATCTGCAGGATGCTAGTACAAAATTAGCGTGATCGCATAAAGCGAGTGTGGGCCGATCGGCGCTAGGGTTAATTTACTATGTTGTCAAGTTATATCGGCTGGTGGGATTTTGAAAGGTGAATTCCATGTTAATTCTAGTACGTTTTGCTCAAAGAAGCATCCGGTTCCACTGGTAATGTTGAGGCGGAACCGATCAAACAATGATCAGCCTCCAATAGCCTATTGATTGATGATGAGCAAGACCGCATCATCATCATCGTCATCTAGCTTGCTAGTTGCGACCTTCCAAACACCAGCGTACGTACTCAGCCTGATCTGATAACAAGGAATAACAACTAAACTTCTCATCGCTTCTCCTTTTGCTTCCACGTATTCACCATTCAGAATGACAAAAAATATATTTCCATCTGCGTAGTTGCTGAGATTAAGAGAAATTAGCGTAAAATAATACTGGCATGCCTATCCTATATCTGTCCGCTGACCGTTAGCAATCCAGCAACTTGTTTGACCTTCTTAGGGCAAGATCGAGGAACATTTTGCTTAGTCCGGAACACAGCTCCTGGGCATATACATCTCTTTCAGGTTTCACAGGGATAAACATGCCTGCCATTTTTTATGTTTAGGCAAGGAAGCGAGCTCTTCGTCTGCACACACGTCACACGTGGGCAAATATATAGAGTGCTGATGCACACTGCACAAGTCCACGGTTACGGTCTCAGTACTGGCCGAAGTTTGCCCATGATTTTTTTTTCCTTTGAAAAGCTATTCCATGACTCAAGTCGGAATAGACAACCTGAAAGCACAGTCGTACACATATACTAGTTTGTACTCCCTCAATTCCCATTTACAAGGCGCACGCCGCACGCGTGTTATGAGATTCTTGTTGGACAAAGAATTAGATAACAAGGACAATTTAACAAATACTAACTTATATCATTAGAAAATATTTTTCAGTATCAATCAAGCGATATCAATGGTGTATAAACTAATCGATATAATACTGCTTCATTTTTTAGTTAAAAGTTATCTCAAAAAACGTGTGCGCTTTATAAAGGGGAGTGTAGGGAGTTGTACGTACATGCACAACTACATGAGTTAGTTCATAACGAGTAATACTAGAAACATTGCAGATCTCGTTCCTTTGGATGGAGGATGTTGAGTGAGAATCGAAAGGTGAGACCAAGAAAGTCTATATTCATATGTAGCTTTGAACTTGCGCATTCCTCGATGCAGGGGCTGGGAGTCACATCACATGTTTGCAAATATATGTATCATTGTATGTCTGACCCAACGCTTGAATCAAACGCCTGAACTATCGTCAGATCGATTAAGACCCACTCACCTTATTGCGCATACTCGAAAAAAAAATTCCTTCCAGTGTTTCCTCTCGACACCAGTCCGTCCAACGAGAGTTCGTGCCCCTATCTCGCACTAATGATTGTCCCAGACGTTAATCGGTAGCTTCTTCCTTTAGTTACCCCTCTCTTACTGCCCCCTAATCCATCAATATTATCAAGAAAATCAAGTGCTTGCCTCTATCTACTTCTTATTAACCTTACCTCATGTAATGTTGGAATATCATCCTCATGTGAGCTATATGAACAATATGAAACCTTTTAGACAGCCCAAACAAGTGCAACACACCGCCACCATTAGGGTTATAATTAAGTGATATTTTTGGACTTTGCGCATGAGGAAAGGGAAATGTTAAGCCTCTCATCCAGCCACCATTGTGAGAATTGACGAAAACAGAAAGAGATGATACACACTGGATGATGGTACTCTCTTTGATTGTGTCTCCACATCGGTGCCCAGTTGCCCCGCCGCTCGATGCTATTACCGGCCCACCTAGGCCGATATGGCCCGCTTGTGAGCCTGAGCTGCCCTCCCGTGCGATACGGATTGTCGTGCGCTCCACATCCACCATTGTCGAGCTGCTAGCCGGGGCCGCCGGCCGCACCAAGTCGACACCGTCCACCGTTGGACCCATAATTTCGCATCCCAACCCGCAACGGGGACACCATCTCCAGCATAAGAGCATCTCCAACAGAGGCTCTATATATACTGCACGCACAAAAAACCGCTAATTTAGCGGGCGCGGGCTAAAAGTTGCGCTCCAGCAGAAGCTGCATAACCCAGCGCGCTGGACGAAGCTGGCTGGACCAACTGGAGCCGACGCGAGAAGCCAACTGCCCGGAAATTTCACCCGCGCGTGGAACGGGCCCGCTCCCTTCCCTCCGGCGACCGCCGCCGCCCCAATGGAGCCACCCGTGCGCCGGAATCTCGCTGCCCGCTGCCGGAATCGCGGGCGGCGGGGAGAGGAACCACGGCCGGCCGGGGTCGCCGGGAGCAAGCTTCGTGGTGAAGGCCGGCGGCGGAATCGGGCCAGGCCTGCGCGCCGTCCCTGCGCGGTCGCGGCGTTGTCCATGCGCGCCGTCCCTGCGCGGCCGCGTCGCGCCGGTCCCTGCGTCAAGGAGGAGCACGGCCGCATCGAGGAGGAGTACGACCGCATCGAGGAGGAGCAGAGCATGGCCATGGAGGAAGCTGAGGAGAGCGCGGCAAGCTTGCCGACGAGCGGAGCAAGGCGGGAGCACTTGCGGTGGCCGGCGGCGTGGCCATGAACTCATGCTTGGCCGTGTTACTTTTCCTTTGCGGCAGGAGCGCGTGCGGTGGCCGGCGGCGTGCCTCTGCGTGCGGTGGCCGGCGGCGTGCTCTCGAGGAGAGGGCCAGGAGGACCCGGAGCACAACGGAGCAGGCCGCTCGGCCGGCGCTCTTCCTCTGCCGCACCCCGCTCCCAATGCGATTGGGGACCCAATTGCTTTTCTCTATTTTTGGTCATGGACCTATTTGTATAAGTCAGGGTCTTTTTTGTTATAGTCAGGGACCTGTTTGTTGTACACAAGTAGAAGAAACATGTTTGGGGTGCTCTATTTTACAGCGTCTGGTAAACTGCTCTGTTTGTGGCTTTTTTTTGGGCATCTGGTAAAGCAAAACACTGGACCGGCGCTGGAAATTTTTTTTAGCACACAGCACCGTAGGGCGTCTGTTGGAGATGCTCTAAGAGGAGAGGAAAGCCCTCCCTGACAGAGACTACGGGAGGGACAGGGGAGGAGGGCTTGCCGCACCGCCTAATTGGGGCGTCACTTGTGTCGCCTAGGGTCAGGCGATTCGAGGCCGAGCTCTGTCTGTTTGGTCCTATCTTTGTTGTTTCGGTTATGAAAAAACCAACTAACTTGTACAAGAGCGTTTGGTCAGTGACATTTTAGTACGACGCGGACCGAGTCACGGAGCTAAAGACATCCAGCACGTATGTACGTGTCATCGTCATCTAAATTAGTCAGTACTCCATGTGAATTAGCGACAGGTCTAGCTCTCTCAGATGGCTTCTAAACCCTGCGTGTAACTAACTGGATTGCTGAGTCCAGGTCAGCGTCAACACATTCAATCCAGTAACGCGCGCGCTCCTGCTCGCCGCGTCACACTAACCCACTATAAATACCGGCGCCGTTCCCCGTTTCAAGCCATCCACCGAACATCTTCTCATCTCTCTCACGCAACACAAAGTCAAGAAAACTCGTCCCCGGCAGACAAACAAAAATGGCATTCCGCAGAACAATAGCTCGGAGCTTATGGGCTGGCAAGAACGCGGCCACGTGTGCCGCGGCCGTGCCGAAGCATCCGCCTCCCATCATACCGCCACGACGGACGCTGCCGGCCGTGGAAGATTGCCCGACGCTCGCATTCCTGCGGCCGCGCCCCGCCACCGTCGGCTACTCCACCGCGTCGGTCCGGCTCCCGCATCACTGCTTCCCCGCCTTCCCCGTCGGCGACCAGCTGTTCAAGCGCCTCGTGGAAGGGCTCACGCCGCCTAGTAACACAGTGAAGCGGGCACCTGCGGAGGTGGGCGTCACGCTGCAGGAGGCGAGGAAGGTCGCGAGGGCGGCAGAGATGGAGGTGGCGCGCGCCACGCTGAGGTCCAACGCCCAGAGCGTCGTGTCCGTATCGGAATACGCCGCGCTCTGCGTCGACATTGCCGGCGGCGCGGAGGGAGGGCGCAGGCTTGCCAGGGCGCTCGACGACTCCGGCGCCGTCATCGTCCTCGCCGACGCCGTGTTCCTCCGCCCCGACATGGTCGCCAAGGCGATCGGGAGCATACTGCCGGCGCCGGCGCGAGCCGTCGTGGCCGCTGGCGACGTCGAGGCGCGCAGCCGGGAGCTGCAGGCGATGGAGGAGCAGAAGGCGGCCATCGACGCGAAGGCGGCGGCGCAGGTGCGGTCGGAGCTGTGGTGCGGCCTGGGCCTCCTCGCGGCGCAGACGCTGGGCTTCATGCGGCTCACCTTCTGGGAGCTGTCGTGGGACGTCATGGAGCCCATCTGCTTCTACGTCACGTCCATCTACTTCATGTCCGGCTACACCTTCTTCATGCGGACGGCGACGGAGCCGTCCTTCGAGGGGTTCTACCGGAGCCGCTTCGCCTCGAGGCAGCGCCGCCTCATGCGGGACCGCCGGTTCGACGTCGCCCGGTACAACGCTCTCAAGCAAGGTGAGCGGTGCGGCGGGTCCGCTTCCGCGGCGCAGAGCGATCGTGGCGAGTGTGATGCCGACGTGTGTACCGTGTAGGCAGTACATCGGTAGCGTCGTTCTTCTAGGAGTCTCTGTTACCAGTGATTGCAACTTGCAAGTAGTTGGGTGAGACCTGTAGATTGTAGAGGTAGTAGGTGCTTATCAGGATTCCGGGTCCATGGCAAGGTTAAATCCGCCAATGTTTTGCGTTTAATTTGTAAAACTCGCCATTTTATCGTGAAAAACTAGTACGTTCTGTGTTCAAAAGGTGAACGTCCACGTTTGCACATAAAATATGTATGCAGCACGCAGCGTTTCAACAAGAAAAATGTTTAAGAACCAATTTGTGTTTGGATGGTTGGCAGGATGGTTGTACCCCCACCCCACCAGAGTTCAAACCTGACACTGGTGTTTCGCATTAAAATGCGGATTACTCTTCGGTGGGAGACAACGTTCCCGTTAATAGCGAGACGTCTATGGTGACTTATATCAATTTCAAAACCCGACCACCGCCTCAGTGTTTCGGAGGTGTTCACAAGTGTAGAGTATACGTGCGTGCGTTCATAGGGGCAGTATATGCGCGTGCATGCGTCCGTCGTCTATACTGTGTTTCGAAAAGGAAAAAAAAAGAAAAGGCGTTTTCCTAGAAGAAGAAAAAAAGATATAGGTTTTGCTACCGAGAATTTCTTATGACTCGTCGATTGAGTTAAGCCGTTGGATTTGCTTGCTTTTTTTTTTTTTTTGAGGGGGTTTGGATTTGCTTGCTAATCATGCGCTGATGGCATCGTCTATTGTTTGTTTGAGCGACTGCTTCGTAGGCTTGTGTTTCATGTCTTCTTGGGCCCATTCTTTAGGCCCGTGGTGTGTATGAGGCTTTCTTGTCGTTACCGAATTTGTGCCCAGCGAGAAGATTCTGATAGATAGATGGAGTACTATAAACAAAAAATAGAGTGAAGCTTGGCTGAAAGGCTGCAGGTTGTGATAATTTCCTAGATAATTAAAAAAAAGCGAGGTGCCTAATTTACAGAAATTTTCAACCACCTTACTGATAAAGTACAAACCAAGTTCTATAGTGTTTTCCTACTTATTTACAGGTTGTACTTTTCGTGACGTCATGGTTGCATTTTTGTAGAAATATCCAATTACCTCATCGAGAAGTGTAACAATAATTTGTTTTTATTTTGCCTGGTTATTTATAAAAATTTCTCTTTTTGCAACACCATAGTTGTATTTTCTTATAAACGTGTAGTCACCTTACTAGCAAAAGTGCAAACCAAATTTCTATGTGTATTTAAAATTATTTTCTATTATGGTATTTATAGGTTGCATTTTTCGCGACAATATAGTTGAAATTATTTAGAAAAGTACAACAATCTCATTGAGAAAAGTGTATCAGAATGTTATGTGTATTTTTCTAATTTTGTTTCTGGTTGTGTATACAAGGTGCAACTTTCTCCACACGCTAGTTGTATTTTTTTTAGAAATGTGCAACTACCTCATCAACAAAATTGCAAGAGAGTTCTATGTATGTTTTCCCATTTTTTGTTGTTGCATATTTTTGGAAGTGTGCAACTACCACGCCAAGAAAAGTGTAACAAAAATTATATATGTATAGTTTCCTTTTTTATCTAATTATTACATAAGGTTGTACTTTTCATAGCACACCATTTTTAGAAATTTGCAACCACCTTATCGACCATTTTTGGAAATTTGCAACCACCTTATCATCCAGTTCGTTTTGTTCTTCGGGCCAACTTCTATTTCCGGGAAGAAGGATAAAAAATGTGTTGATCAAACCAAAAAAAAACTGTCCAAAGTCTCAACGAATCAAAAGCATACAAATAGACACGAATGAACTAATAAAACATGCCTGTATAATTCGGATTCATGCCCAGTACTACTCACCGAGACACCCATGAATGAATACATGATTAATACTAAAATCAAAATTAGCGGAGGCTACTTTAAGATGGAGTAATGTTCTAATCAAAAGTCTAAGATCTATTGGCCGGACAAGCAGGATCGGCAAGGCACCCCGGTACTACTGCACCGGGCAGAATGTGACGAGGTACTGCGCTCCGGCGCCGCAGGTGAAGGTGCTGGTGGCGTCGTCGTAGGCGTAGCTGTACGCGGCGGGGCACGCCGCCTTGAACAGCTTGGAGTACTTGGTGGGGCCGCAGCTGTCCGGCCCGCCGTGCGCGCCCGTGCAGCAGTACTCGGGCGTCCCGAACGCCTCGCAGGCGCTCCGGCACGCCACCGTCTTCCCTTCCAGGTCTCCTTCCTTGCCCTGGATCTGAAGCTCCGCCGGGCACATCGCGTTCACGTCGGCCACGCACCCGGCGTACCCGCACGTCGAGGAGTTCACCCTGGCGCCCGTGGCCGCCACGCCGATGCCGACGTTGTACCCGTCCACCAGGCTCACGTCGTAGAAGTCCTTCCCGTCGGCGCCCCCGAGGGTGAACTCGGCGAGCGTCACGGGGGGCGCCCCGCCGAGGGAGCATTGCACGGCGCCGCCGCAGTCCCCCG
Source organism: Poa pratensis (assembly GCA_947311845.1). Taxonomy (NCBI): domain Eukaryota; kingdom Viridiplantae; phylum Streptophyta; class Magnoliopsida; order Poales; family Poaceae; genus Poa; species Poa pratensis. Next base: position 76,138,180 of record CAMZMU010000033.1, read on the forward strand.
TGGCGCAGGCGAGGGACGAGGCGCCGGAGGCGACGCAGCCCGTGCGCGCCCAGAAGCGGCCGGACCAGCCCGTCGGGCCCGGGAATGACACGGTGGCGCCGGGCGAGAGCTCGAAGCCGCCGCCCCCGACGGCGGCGGCGCTGTTGCCGGACAATGTGGCCGGCCAGATCGTGTAGGTGCAGTTGTTGCGCAGCGTGAAAACCGTGGTGCCAGCTGCCTCGGCGCCGAACTGTGCGCGCGACCAAACGACTCCTGCTGCAAGTAAGAAGACATTAACATATGAACTCACGGTGTCATTGCTGAATCAACAACCTGATCCTGAAGATGCAAAACGTACCAACGAGGAGCAGAAAGGCCGTGATTCGTGGAGCCTCCATGGGAGTGATTTGCAGAAGAGATTGTTGGACTGGCAGTGGATGGATGATCTCTTGGAGTATGCGTGGCCTGCTGCAGCTAGTAGAAGAGAAAAACGCAAGTAGTATAGTGAAGTACATTTTTCTGGCTTGTTGATTTATATAGGCGTGGAGGACGTGAGAGAGTGATTAGGTGGGAACTTGATCGGGAGGACATATCGGAGTTCGTTGAGAAATTGGAGGAAGGCACGACCAACGCCCAGTGTCGTGTCCAGTTCTAGCCACTGCGCGAGAACTTAGGTGTAGTGGCTTGGATTAAGGCACGGTACGTGCGTATTTCAGGTGTCGTGATGGTAGTGGCGCTTTAGTTCAGGCAAGAAATCCGCAACAGATCACAAGCCGTGCGTACTTGCGGAGGCGGTAATCAAGACCGGCCTACAGTTGAGGCCGTGTTTGGCGTTGCGGCGCATTACTCCTATTTCGATGAACCATCCTTTACATAATCTACGGTTTCGTTAGTTGTTTTTCATGTAAACCTGCCAAAATAGTTCGAAATAGGGCGGGAAACCCCAAATGGAGCCCGAACTCCATGGTGGCCGTTTTTTTATAAAAAATCGAAAATAGTATTTTCAAAAAATTCAAGACATAAATTATAGGTGTAGATAACATTGAACTAAAAATGTCATTTTCGAATTAAAAAAATGTGATGCAACGGCCCTGGTTGACATCACTATATTTAAACAATTGTGAAAATATAGGAAATAGACGCACCACATATATCTACCATGTCGTAAACATTCGTCCAATGTTAAAACACAACTCAACAAATTAAAGATTTTTATTTAAGAACACGGTACAGACGGAGGCGCAAAATACGCACGTACACTCACTACTACGAATGTACGCACTCCTATGGGCGAAGCTCCCCTTAGCGCGAGGTAGGGACTAGGGAAGTTTTTGGTCGATGTAGTCATACTTTTTTTAGGGTGGTTCTTCGTCGTCGTGTCTTCCACTTGTTGTTCTCTTCTTCTTCCTTTTGCCGTTAGTGTTAAGGTTTCTGCTTGTAAGACTTTGGCCTTTCTCTTGTTTGTTTCTTCTTTCTTAATATATCACATGAAGTTCTCCTGCATTGTTTGAAAAAAAATACATTTTTGGCGAAATATTTGTATGAACGTGTTTTTTTTTGGAGTGGTCGTCCCTATGCGGTTTTAGAAAACACTGCGTAAAATCAATTTCGAACCAAAAATAAGGACTAGATCTAGTCTAGTTGGAAACCAACTCGTTTTGTTTGAAATAGCTAATTCTTAATCGAACAAAACAAAACTCTAAACATTTCCTAGGTGTGGTATTTAAGAATGGTTTGAGGACATTTTGGGTAGTTTATGGCGGAATGGCCAAAACCAACTCTAGATATGCAATATATTACGTTTTATGGTTTTATTTTGGCTTTGTATATTTTATTGGCTAAAATTCTAGTTATGTTAGCTCAGTGCATATCTTTTTTTTAATGATGTGAGGACATGTTTATTGAAATGGAAAAATGATGGTTAATAGCCGTTTTGCAAGTGTCAATTTACGCAGAAAAATACATCACAATGCTTAGTATGGATGAAATGCTAACAAAATACGGGAAATCAAGAAAAGTGGAAGACAACAGGTCACTCTTAATTTATTTTTACAGTATGGAAACCCCATATACTTCTATAAATTCTATTTACGCTGATTTATACCATTTCTTAAACAAACTATTTTTAGAGTTGTTTGAAATTCTCTTACCTTGACTCTGAGAGACTTATTTTCTAAATTAAGTGTGAATAATCATGCTCATCTTACAAAGATTTATCATGAATATTTCTCTAGTTATGAGCATAAGAATATACAAGACAACTTTGTTATTCACTATTAATACACACATAATTGAAATCTTAGAGATTCTTCCTATGATATATCACTATTAGCATCAAATTTGTCTTTATTGTTCATCAAGTTCTGTTCCAAATTTTAAAATTCAAAATATGCGACGTTGTAGATACATGTCATGTTTATATCATGATATTTCAGAATTGAATATTTGACGATGGGCGACGGCGTCAGGGTTGAACAAGTCTATCCACTAGATCATCACTTGGGCGTACTCTTCTCTGAATCACTATCACATAAAGGGCTAATTTGTCTTCACAACCTCTTTAATCTGAACACAAGAATTGGTACATTCGCATCCGAATCTCTGACTAGCACACATAACACAAAGGACGTCACATGCTAGTATTATAACTGCAGTTGCAAGCTGCAACAAATTTTCATATCTGCAGAGAGTAGCGAGTGAATTAACGTATTGTACAACACAGCAACACACATTCACAAAATGATCAAAAATAACTGAACGCACCGTAGTAACTCAGAAGATTAGTCGGTAAATTCAGTAATGTTTCGATCCTATCGTGCCGCCACTTCATTGACGATCCCAATGTTCTCATCCGAGCTGGGCTGCCATAGCTTCTCGAACGCGTCCCCCACCGGCAACGGCTGCACCAGCATCGAGAGGCTGAACACGACGTCGGCCATCTTCGGCCGCCGAGAGGCGTCCTCCTCCGTGCAAGCCCGCGCCATGCCGGCCAAGCTGAGCGCCGCATCCAAGTGGTACACGCCCCCGAGGGTGGGGTCCATCCACTTCCTCAGCTTCGCGTCCCTCTTGTCCCCGGCTTCGAGCACCGCCCGGATGTCCCGCCACAGCATGCCGATCTCCGCGCCGACGCGCGCCTCCATGGCCCTCCTGCCGGAGAGAAGCTCGAGGATGAGCAAGCCGAAGGCGAACACGTCGCTGCTCGTCGCCGCGGCGTCCACCGTCGCCGGCGTGGCCACGGAGAAATTGGATATCTTGGCCCTGAAGTCCGCGGTGAGGAGGATGTTCCGTGCACGGACGTCGCCGTGCACCATGCTCGGCTGCGTGTGCTCGTGCATGTAGAGCAGCCCGTTGGCGACGTCGAAGGCGATGCCCAGCCTCTGGTTCCAAAGGAGAGCATCCACGTGGATGCTCGATGACGACGGCAGCGAGGACGGAGGCTTCTGGTACAGCCACTTGTCGAGCGAGCCCTTCTCGGCGAACTCGTAGACGAGGAACGTGTACTCCCCATCCGCGCCCATGGCTATGCCGGCCAGCTTGATCAGGCTGGCGTGGTTGACCATCTGCGTCATCCTCATCTCCGCCGACACGTCGCCTTTCGCCGGCTTCACCGCGAACACCTCCCCGTCAAGCTTCGCTCGGTAGTAGGAGGTGCCGAGCCTGCACCGTTCGTCCAGATTCATCGTTGCCTCCATGATTTCCTTGGTCCCGAAGATGATCGGCTTATCGATGAACTGCGACACGCTGGTGAGGATCTTGTCCCCTCCTCCTTTGATCATGCGAGCAATGGAGCTGCTGCTGTGAAAGTCTTTCTGGTTCCAACAAAGCCTCGGGCTCACGAACCTGGGCCCCAAGGGCACCGTGGCCTTGTCGCGACGATACCTCCGGTACGCGAACAGCGCCACGCACAAGGCGGCGAACACGACGAAAGACACTGCGACGCTAACCGCGATGCTGATACCGGCCGGGCTGCGCTTGCTAGCACCGGAATCGCCGGTAGTGGCAGTGTATTGCAGGGGCGGAAGCTGCGGCCGTTGAGACACCGGGATCAGCACCGGCATCGCCGCGGTGGAGGTGAAGTCCGCGGCGACGTTGTTCGCCTCGGCGATTGCCCTCGTGGATGCGTTCATCAGCTTGCTCACCCCGGGCATGTCGTCCACCGGTCGCCACAGGTAGGTGATGTGTTGAAGTACTCCTTCTGTCCGCTCCACCTGCGTGGGGCACCGACAGAAGAGCGGCACGGTGACCTCCTGCAGGACAATCAGCTTGTTGGCAGGCGCCTGGGGGTTGAGCTCTTCGACGAGGCCATAGCTGGTGAGGTTCTCGAACGCGGTGAGCGCGAGCGCGTAGTAGGTGTCACCGGAATGGATGGGGTAGGTGACGTTGGCGAAGGACGAGTTGCCGGTGCAGCCGCACCTGACGGGCACGAGCAGGGGCTGGTCCGGCAGCAGCACCCCGTCATCGGTGGTCAGGTTGTTGGCGCTGACGATCATCGCTCGGCTCACGCCGAAGAGGTCGGAGATGCTGGCGAGGCTGAGGAATCCCGGCGACTGCGTCCGGTACACGACGAACGTGTCGCACGGCGTGGGCACCACGCAGGCGAACTGCGCGGGGACGGTGGCATTGGGGGCGTCCTGCGCGCCGGAGCGGCGGCATGCCGCCAGGACCAGAACGAGGAGGAGTAGATGACGGCGGATCTCCATTTGGCGCGCTCTGTGACTGTGTGTCACGGCCTCTGATCGTGTGATGGCGAAGGGGAGGGCTCGGTTTAGTAGTGCTGCGTACAATGGCTAACTTGCAGCTAGCCCGGCGGCAGCTGCACGATTGTTCGAGTCAACCGCTGTGGCCGTTTTGTCGCGGCTCTCGCGCGTTTGATTCGGCTCTCCAATTCTCGCTTCGCGGTGCAGATGCGGTTCTTCCTGCTCTCTGCATTAGACTCGAATTGTCTGTGATACATATCATTTGATCGTCGAGATATTAAAACACCGGCATGTTTGATTTCTGGGACGATGACGAAAACCTGTGGCGGCTTTGTTCCGAAGGTACTACTAGCTTCTTCTGCTAGTATTTTTTTAGGGAATTCTTCCGCTAGTACTAAGATAACTGAAGGTAGCTTTCATGAGTAATTGATTGATTGCAGTCGGAACAACGGAACGGGTCTGCCGTCTGCTGATAGGGGGAAATACCTGCCAGATGACAGTACTTGCAGCGGTATCGTTATCAGGAGAAATAAAGAGAGATTATACTATGTTAAACGCTTAACCGGAATAATAAGCTACGCGCTAACCAACAAGTTATCGATGCACTCGATGAGTGTGAGATCTTTTTAGCAGAGAAATTAGCCACTGATTATATGTATATACAGTGGGATTCATACACTAGCCGGCAAGAAGCATGATCTCGTGGGCTTCAGTCCAAGTCCAAAGCATATGCCAGATGCATCAACTGATTCAGCTTAATCCTGTGTTTTGACGTATATGCTGGTATGATAAACTAGACCACTTCTGGCCAGTTGTTTCCACAAGCTGATAACACGGCAAAATATTTGCATTTTCATTCAAGAAGATTGAGATTTGCATTTTCGTTACATAAAGAGTTTCAATTACAAAAAAGACAAAGGGCAAGTAAATAAAGGGCCTAGCTTGAAGTTACACAACTGTTTAGCTCTCACGATACGCTAATTCGCCACGATGATAGATGGGAGCGTGCACCAAGCGGTGAAAAATCTTTGCATTCCGCTCTTACAAGCATAATAATCAAGGAAGCGAACCATTTTCTACGAGTTCTTAGAGATCCGATCGTGCATCACCAATCCCGTGTCGAGCGGGCGTTCGAGCATAAATCAACAAGGCAGACTCTGGCAGAGCTAGCCGATTCATAGAGGTTGGAAAAAGTCTAACTTATGTCCATAAAACTACTCTTTCCAATACAAAATAAGTATCACAGTTTTGAACTGGTCTTAGTTTAAACTACTACATTTATTATGAATCAGAGGGAGTACCATTATTATTTAGGTAGGATTTCTATTGTTCATTGTGTAAAAAAACGATACACACATTTGTCCTTGAAATCAACGAATAGATCCTACTTCCATCAAATATCTTTAGCATAGTGTCATCTTGGGAACCGTGGCAGCTGCGCTCCGCCCTTATTCCGGCTGGCTTTCAAGCCTCTAATACTGACCAGACTAGTTGTTCTTTAGTTTTTACTATCATTTTTCTTTCTTCTCTGTGTTACTTATGTTTTCTCCATTATTGGTCTCATAGGCTCAACTTTCATTCTCTCTTGCTCTCTTGATTACCATACCAAGTCGTTTTTTTACTAAACAACAACTTGTACCATCAACATCCGCCTATTTTCCATGTCACTTCCAAAAATATTGTTGCGAAAATTTTGTTGGATCGATATTGTATTAGTAACTCATACCAAGCAGTTGTAATGACGTACGACAAGAAGCGTTAATGCTTTTATTATTATTAGGTATAGATCTCTACTATATAATATGGCTTGAGGAGGTGTTGGTACGTTTTTTCAAAGTTCCGGTTCTACCCCTGGGTTGTTGGAGAATTTACATCTGCTGCCACCGCGCAAAGTGAAACAAAACGACCGGTTCGGTCCACCGGTGGAAAAGAAATCCCCAATTCCCCGGTACCGATCCCCTTTTTTTCTTCGAGCGGCGGCGGCAGACTTCCGGCGACAGGATTAGACCGCATGCTACCTTGGCTCGTTGCTGGCCGCCTGGATGGAGCAGAGCAACACCGGAGGCTGTGCGACGAGGAGGAGGCGGAGGCGCAGTCTAGCTGGAGTAGCACGCTGGCTGCGGCGTTGACCGGTCGGTCGATGGATCTCACGCCGCGTCGGCGGCCCCTGGTAGTAGCCCCAGCACGATGCTGTCGGCCCCCATTCTCACGCCGCCGCCTGGACGCCGCACTGGAGGCCCTGCGGTCGCCGGGAGTCGCGATGCGTTCTTCAACAGCCCCTTGATCTGGAATTTCGCTGTTGTGGTCCTCCCGGGCACCGCACAGGCCGCCTACCACGCCATGCTGCCCGCCGGCGAGTTCCCCGGCCACTTGATCTTCCCCGTCCACCTCAAGTGTTGCGCCCGCCTAGGCTCCATCAACGAGGGCCGCGTTTAGGCCTGCCGTCGCCGCTTGCTGCCTGGAATCTCCGTTCATGCAAGGGAGGGAACGCCCATGTGATCAGGCACGGGCTGGAGCAAGGCTTGAAGATCGGGCACCTCTATTCTACTACACATATACAAATATACTGCGAGTATGGTGCTATTGATTCTGCCGAAGGCATGCTCACAACAATGTCATTGAGGAATCTGGTGACATGGAACTGTATGATCCGTGGGTGTGAGCTCAACGAACGGGCACAAGTTAGACGAGAAACTGGTCGAAATGGTCACCTATCAATTTGATTGCTGCCGGTGCTTAGATTAAGAGCTTGATGCATGAGATGGTTTTAATTTTTCAACCACACTTGCCATATTCTGGTTTAGCAATAGTGCTTGAAGTAGCAAAGAAATTACATTAGGTAGTCTAGCTTCAGAAGGCAAATCACATGCCATTTCTCACAAGCTAGCTGTCTTCGTCACATCGGCAGAAACATCAGAATTCGTAATTTTGGGAAAAAAAATATTAGGCTCATCTGCTGTACACCCCAAAAAAGCTGAAATTGGGATGGATAATGTGTATTCTGGCAGTTTCACTTTCACGGTAGTTTTCAGACTAATCTTTTATGTTTTCCTTTAAATACAAAACTGAAAATAGAGAAACGAAAAAATACAGGATTACAAACACATAGGTGAATGTTCCATGACAATGCAGAGACACTCTGCAAGTAAATTAAAAATATGCAAGCATCTTACATATGATCATCTATTTACTATTTACTTTTTATACCCCGTAGCAACGCACGGGCATTCAGCTAGTAGATATAGATTCTTTTACCCGAATTATAAAGAGCAAAGCTGCGCTATTGGACAACTTCTGGCGCACACCCTTCCGAACCGTTGGATCTTTGATCTAGGGCGCGCGCCGCGCGTTGCGTGCGTGGAGACCGGATAGCACCTGAGCGAGCTCACGTGGTCGACGTGGCAACCTGGGACCCACCGATCAGTGAAATATGCACAGACGTTTTTGAAACTCGAGCCGTTTCCTTCCCCTGTCTCATTTCCGGCCAGAACAGAGAGAGGGGGAGAGGCGATTTGCTCGGCGACGAAGCTAGGGTTCGCCTGCGAGGTCGCCCGCGCGGCGGATCTCCACCATTCCGTCCGCACCGTAGAGCTAGATTCGGCAGAGATTTCGAGGCTGCGCTCTATAGAGGTGCCGTAAAGTTCGTCGGAGGCGGGGTTCGAGTTTTTCCAGAGGCTCGCGTGCGGATCTCGTGCTCCCCGGCGGTACGAAGCTTCTGAAGTAGACGAGTCGAGGTTTCGTGAGCATCTTCTCCGACATCGTGCGACGCGTTCGTCCCTGAGTACGTCAGCGCGGGGAGGAGTTTCGAGAGGGGCAACGCTGAGCGGGGAGGTTCCGCCTCTCGCGAGCTGCGGTTCCGCTCTCCTGCTATTTCGTCGGTGGACGGCTTCGCGGGATTGGAGTGAGCGGCGGAGCATCTACTCGCTTACTCGTCGTTGTGGTAAGCTCCCGCACCAAATCGTCTCTTCCTAGATCTGGATTTTGCCGTCGGAGTTAGCTAATTCCGTTCTACAGGGGGCCTCGTAATTAGCCGTGGTACCATTGGGTTTACGAGCGCATGCTTTTCCAAGGATTTGTGCTGTTGCGAAATTGTAAGGAGTAGCCGAAGTTGCAACATCGAAATGTGTTATTCGATTAGCATGTTTTTAGGCAGATGAACACGTTTTACGACAATTTGCATGTACAAGTTGCAATTATGCGCTAGTTAGTTGCTTCATTTAGCATCCATTGTTGCATATGTATACGGTACCACCTTCAATTTAGCATTCATTTAGCTGACAAACGTTTGCTCGTTAATCCATTTAGCATCCATTTGCTTGTACAAGTTACAATGTGTTAGTTAGTTGATGCAATTAGCATCCGGTTGTGTTAGTTAGTTGCTGCAATTAGCATCCGGTGTTACTTTGATCATAGACAACTGGACACGTTACAACCATTAAAATATGCAAATTGCAAAATAAGTGTCCGTTAATTGCTTTTTTGTTAGCATGCCTACTTACTTGAGGTTAGCAGGATACTAGAAACTGTGCTCATATGTCTCCATCATCAGAATTGCTGAATTTGCAAATATGTGGCAGTTAACTTTTTTGCAGCATGTGTTTCTATGATATTTTTGCTTTGTTGATATCATCAGTTTGCTCCTTAGACGTTTGCTTTCTAGTATTTGCTCCAAATAGCGCAGCTGCCCAAATAGCTCGTTGTTATTGCTTTCTTCTTTTTATGAGATTCATAGTTGTCTACTGAAATCACTTTTTTTAGTTTTGGTTGTGTATGCTCTGCTGATTATTTTGCAATCTTTCAATATGGTAGTTGCCTCCCTGGTATTTTCTGTTTTTCCACCCAAAAATGGATGATAAGCAAGGAGCACCTATTGGGGGCGATGAAGGTGCAGCTGGTGGTAATCGTCAAGAGGTAACTTATTCATTATTTTTTTGCCTGCGCACTTATTCTCGATGCATTTTCTAACTACTTATATATTGGTCGACAACTCACAGTGCTTTTCCTGTTTCTGGTACATATTATTGCTTTTCCCCATTTAGGTTGGTCCAAAAACTAAAATGAAGAACAAAACGGTTGCAACAAGGGAGTCGAAACGCTTGCGTCTTCAAGCTGATGCAAATCAAGATCAGGGGCTAGGTGCAACAAGGGAGTCGAAACACTCGCGTCTTCAAGCTGATGCAAATCAAGATCAGGGGCTAGTTGCAACAAGGGAGTCGAAACGCTTGCGTCCTCAAGCTGATGCAAATCAAGATCAGGGGCTAGTTGCAACAAGGGAGTCGAAACGCTTGCGTCCTCAAGCTGATGTAAATCAAGATCAGGGGCTAGAACCCATCAATGATCAACAAAAGGTGATAATTCTTGATTCTATTCAGACATCATGCATTTTTTTTATAATGCTTTGTTAAACTATTTATTTTTTGCTTTTTGCCATGCAACTATTCCTTTAACTCTAACACAATTATTTTGTTTGTAACTCTGCATAATCATGTTTGTTTCCTTTTTTGCAGGAACCAGTAAATGATCAGCGAGTTCGCGTGGCATTAAAACTTGCGGGTCGTCGTGCAACAACAAATGCTTCTAAGGTTTGTAAAATCATTTTCACTCCTTGTTCTGCATCATTTGTCCTTTTGATGCCCTTTTTATTAATGCAAACTTAGAACGTTGTCGACATGAAGTTTAGCTGTTGTTATTTTGTGACAACCATCTCATGGGATTTATTGTGCAACTTGATGTAACTTTTTCAGAAGTAGCATTCATTCAACTTTTTTCATGTTCCATTTTTTAACAGTAGAGGTGTTTCATATTATCTGTAGGTTGGGAGGAACAGGGCATCACCGGCTAGACTTTGGAAATTAAATGGAGCTATAACAGAAAGTCAAAAGGGATTTCTGTATAAGAAATACTGTGCAGGTTTGCTGAATGTTCATGAGACAATGCCTGATCATCTGAGCCAGTGGTTGATAAAGTGTTACGATCCAAAGACATCTGAGCTTGTCATTCCAGGCAGAGGCAGGATTCCTATAAATGCTGCAAGTGTCCACCAGAATTTTGGTTTACCAAACTCTGGACGGAATGTCCCATATGTGCTAGACAGGGCATACGTAGAGTTGATCAACAAGGAGTATGGAATTGACAAGGGTACTGCTCCCGATTTTAATACATGGTGTGACATTATCAAAAAAATGGGAGGCAAGTGTGATGACAAGTTCCTGCGTGCCTATTATATTGTCGCTGTTGGAACTTTCTTATGGCCGACGACCTGTGTCAATATCAGTCCAAGGTGTTACGCATGTTTCAAAGAACTTGAGCTGCTGGGGGACACAAACATTTGCCAATTTGTTGTGGACCAAACGGTTGAAGCATTTCTGAAGATGGGAGAAGAGAGGCTTTCTGTTAATTGCTGTGTCTACAACCTCGTGGTAACTGTCCTGCAACATTCTTTTCAATTCAATTAGTTACTTTGTACGTGCCTTCTTTTTCAGTTTTATGATTTATTGTTCTGCAAGTACTTGTTTCTCATCTGTTATTGTACCTCTTTGCAGATATCATACCTTGATTCACTAGTTCACAATCTGAAAATAAGCAAGTGCCCAATACGCGTCATGGCGTTTGACACCAAACTCATCAGCAAGCTTATCAAAATGGACACGAAGTCGCCGGGTGTCTTTGGGAAACTACAGGTAAGAAGAACAATGTCCTCCAATTAGTTTTTGTATTTTTAATGCATCCCTTCATCTGATTTCTTTTTTTCCAACAAATAAGTACATGGATGTTTGCATTAAGCCGAATGTTTGCACATGGTTGTTCTTTTATATTTTTATGTCACCAACATTTGTGATGATGCAACTTTTAGTTTTTGGAAAATTTGAGCTCACCATGTGTTTGCAACTTACGTTGCATTAATCAGTCAGCTCTCATGTACATTTGTGCTGATATTAATTCAAATTTGCTCACCATGTTTTCTGCAAGTTACATTGTGTACATTTTTTTGCAACTCTGCCTCAACATAAATGCAACTTTTATGTGTGAACCGTTATTTCCATCATCTCAACTTGATTTATCTACTAACCACCTTTTTTCCTTCTTATTTTTTGCCACACAAATATAGCTGAAAGAGCAGTTCAGGATAATGAATGAGGATAACCCTGCGCAAAATTTCTTTGCCACCCCGGGTCAACTTGAAGAGTTTGTGGCGTCAAAACTTCCTTCTTCTTACTGTGCTTCTGTAAGTATCCCACTTATGCAGTTTTTTTTATACATCATAAAAAACACCATTGCCTATATTTTTATTGTTGTACATTATTACGGCTAACTGAAACTTTTGTGTTTGCCTTTTTTTCACAGAAAAAAAGGAAGCTGAGTGATCTGGTGCAAGTTTTGTGTACAAACATAACCAAGGAAATCGGCATTTTTGTTGAGGGGGTGGGAAAGCTTGATCTTGAAGTAGGCGAGACTAGCAAAGGCAGACCCGTGCGTACAGCAAAGAGAAGACGGACCGAAGACAGTGAACCTGAAAGTGGAGATTCAGAGGAGGATTCTGAAGAGGATGAAGATACTGACAACTATGTCAGCGACCATGAGAGTGAGGATGACAAGGAAGAGGATAGTGAAAGTGAGGATGATTATGAGTTTGAGGGAGAGCAAGTTGAAGAAGAGGAAGAGCAAGTTGAAGAAGAGGAAGAGCTGGTGACAGATGGACACGGAGGTCCACCTGACAACAAGAGCAAAAAAGACGATGCCGATGATGCTGACGGCACAAACAACGCATCAGGTAGCAGTGGAGGTGATAAAGGCGGCAGTGGCAGCGGAGGTGATTGCGCCGGTACAGGACAGGAGACCCCTGATTCTGATGAGAACCGCACTATTCGTGGAATCATAGATAAGATGAAAGGGAAACAAATAGCAGGTGAACAAGATTTCAGTGAAGCTCCGCAGAAAAGTAACATTGTTACATTGTCAGATTTGGTGACAATTGGACCAAAGAAGAAGGACATTCCAGCTGTACTTGTTCCTGAAACACTTTGCAAAGATTCAACAGATATACCCAAGACGATTGTGTCAACTGTACTTGGAAAAGAAATGCAACCAAGCATTGCAGCCACTGCCATGATCCAAGACCATACTCCAAATGAGTTGGGCCAGAAACTCATGCAACATGGAATCAATCACACAGTAACAAGTTCTGAAATGGCAGCAACAACCATGCCGACAATTGGGATTTTACAGACAACAGTTCCCTTAAGAAAGAATCTCAGACTTGGAGGTAGCCACCTAAATGTGCAGACTAGAATACAAACAGTTGCAACAGCAGCACCAGTTTCTGTTAATGTTACCACAAATCAGCACACACAGTCGAATGGAGGCTCAATCATAATGCCATCAGCAACAATAGGCTCAGTTCCGTCAGTCACATCACAACAGTCATGCAAGGCATTACCGAGTCATGCGGAAGCAGCATTGCTGGATGCGGAAGCTGCAACTAAACCAGTAGCAAACACGCCACCATTAAGATCTCCATATGGACAGACAGCTTCTCCCCTAACTGCCTCAACTCCATCATCAACTACAGCAACTTCTCCATGGTCCGTATCCAGTTTCCGAACACCTGCAATTATCTCACCTGCATCTGCAACTACTCCTCCAGAAACTGCAACAAATTCATTACACTCTGCTAGAATTCCACCAGCAACATCACCTTCAGTTCTAGCAACATCACCTTCAGTTCTAGCAACTTCACCTGTAGTACCAGCAACTTCAACAAGAACTTTCACAAGGAAACCATCATTTTTACCAGCTCCTGCAAGCACTTCACCTACCACAGACATGATGCCAAAATTTACCCCTGCGACAAAGGCAACTTGCCCTCCTCCAAGCAACAAACCTACTGTAATGATAGACTTGACAACAGATGATGGTTACCGGGTTGTCTCTAAGTCGACTTCTCCAAAGCCTGGACAAACTCTACTCCGTAGCAGGTCCGATAATGTTTGTAGCACCACTGGGAACTTCAGAGGTACAACCAATCCAATCAGAATAACCAGCTCCGCGTCTAACAGTCGCTACATTGCGCCAACATTTGATGATAGCCCACCTGTTATATGGGATACCACTCCTGAAAATGAAAGGAGAACTGAGGAGCCATGTAAAGGATCAGTGTCTCACAGCCGTTACATTGCTCCAGATGCACCACCTTTTGATCTAGGCTTTGATGATTCACCACCTGTGAAATGGGATGACAGTGTTCAATCGAAGGGTCAGAAAGAGGACTTCGATGACGGATGGGACGATGAAATGATGACTGAAACATGTGCTTTCCTAGATGAATTTGAGGCAAAGAGGAAGGAAGCTGCCGCTGCTACAGCAGATTCACCTAGCAACTTCAAAACACCTGTGATAAAGGACACAACAAAGAGTGGTGTTAGCGGCAATACTACCAGAAGTTCAGGTACTGACTGCTTGAAGTCACCATTCATAGACTACGATAGCAAAAGGACATTTGCATGCAGTGCTGAAGTGAACAAGATTTATAACGCTGTCTTGTCACTTGGAAGAAGATCAACAAGGAGTAAAGAGGAAGATAACAGGTAGTAGGAGTGTTCTATAGCCAATCATATTTTTTTTCTATCTTGTACTGCGCATATTTTTTCATTCATTCTTACCTTTTGCCTTCTATCTGAAAAACAGTCCACACATCATCATGTACAACAACTTTTTCATCTCCTTGAGCGAACTGGCAAACTCGATGAAACCAGGAGGGTGGCTAAAGAACACCGTGTTTGAAGTTGGAGTAGAATCTCTGAATCTGAGAATGCCAAAGTCTGCAAAGAAGACAATTATGCCTCTAAGAATTTGTGTAAGCTGTAGCATCTTTTTTTGCCCCATTTTTTTTACTGTTTTTCTTTCACTATTCAAAGTAACTGGCTGAAATTTTCTTCATTATTAAACACAGACTCGACTCCAACAGCTAGACACTAACTCAGCTGAAATTGCAAGCAAATTCCACAGGCGAAACCGGCTTGACAAAAAAGACATGGTAAGCACCATGGTTCTTGTGCTAGCGAATTTTTTTCTCTTTCTTTTTGCTGGATATACTTGCACCATGGTTGTTGTGCCAGTAACCATCGAACCACAACATTTTTTACATGGCATGCAACTTTGCGACTATTCATCATGCAACAACCACTATGCCATCGCGCAACAAAGTATAAAAAATTGAACTAGTGGTAGCATGTACCATTTTTTATGAACTTGCTTTCAGCAATGTGTTTCCTGGCACATTCAATGCAACTTGTACAGACTACCAAGCAACTGTCATACCATGCATATCATTTTCTTCGATAAACAATATCTTTTATTTTTTTTGCCCCGTACAGATAATGCTTCCTGTGTTGGAAAATCTTAATCCAAGCAGCAAAGTGCCAGTAAACCATTACTGGTTACTCAACATAAACTTACTTGAGAAGAGATTTGAAGTTCTCGATTCGTTGAGAACCCTTGATAACCCAGCCCTAAAGAAGTGCGCACACACTATCATCTGCGCAATCAGGAGTCTTTGGGACGATAACTACCCTACTTCAGATGTGAGCCTTGACCCGTTTGGCCTTATTGATCTTCAAGTGCCAAAACAAATCAACACGTAAGATTTTTAGCAGTCCACCTATGTTACTCTTATCTCCCATAAACTAGCCCCAAGTATTTTTTTGTTTCTCAATTTTGACATCGATTTCTTTTTTTTTACAGGGATGATTGTGGAATCTACACTCTAATGAATGCTCAGCTGTGGCGTAATAAGCTGATTCCAAACATTCGACCTGCACAAATACCAAACATAAGGAAGTTGCTAGCTGTTACATGGGTCAAGTCTGACAACAATGACATCTGTTGGAAGAAAGTTCTGAAGCTCCAATAGGCACGTTCTTTTCTTCACAATTGTATGGCATTTTCTTTTGGCCATTTGTTTTCCCAACAATACATTAATCGCTCTAAGCAACTACCATTTTCTTTTTTGCAACTATACATCCTGTGCATCCTTTTGTAACTTTTCCAACATTTTGTTGCATCATATCAATCTGCAACTTACATGCGCATATTGGAGTCAAGTTCAGAAAATTGAAACTGCAACTTTAACATGTACTGAGTACAACTATCCCAACATCACTCTGCAACATACATTCGATAACACAGAAAACAAACTTCAAGAATTAAAACACAATGCTAGTCTAGAACCAGAACTGTAAACTGTTTTTAAGACACAAGATATCATCAACAATTCTTATCTTCAGACAAAATGATAATCGATCTTAATTGCTCCTACCACCTAAAGTAACCTCTTCAAGCATGTGGCAGCATTATGTTGCTCTGAACCACACAAGGAACACCTGACAATCTTCTTAGGCTGTAATTCCAGAGCAGATACGGTTCGTGTAGTTTTCTTTCTACCTCTCGAAGAACTTTTCAAAGGATCTTTAAGCATAGACCTCCCTGATCGCTCGCATGCTGCGCTACTTGATGGTAAGTCTGGTGCACTACCTGCTGCTACACCAAGCCCCCTTCCTGGTGGTGCACCCGCTGTACCGCCTGGTGGTGCCTCTGGTGTACTGCCTGCCGGTGCACCCGCTGTACTCCCTGGTGGCACCCCCGGTACACTGCCTGGTGGTGCACCTGCTGCATCACCTGACGGTGCCCCTGGCGCACTGTCTGCTGCTGATCCTGGGGCAGGGCCTGGAGGTGCACCTGGTACAGGGCCGCGAGGTCCATTTGGTGCGCGAGGTCCATTTGGTGCACTCCTTGTCTGTCGTGCAGCTGTAGCAGTAGCAGAGCGAGCTTTCCTCTTGGTCATGTTCATTTGGTTAACCTCGGTTTCTAGATTTCTGAGATGTTTGTTAGCTACAGCCTCCGCTGCATCGGACACACAACACTTCTTTGCTGCCTTCTGAAATTTAGTAGACAAGTTTGCATAGCGAATCTGTTTTTTTGACTGATCAGGCATCGCTACAGCCTCTTCCTCAGCAGCAGTTGCAACTACACTTTCAGTTGCTTGCTGTGTCCACCGCCGCAAGATGTAATGTGCAGGTATTTCATCAATACCAAGATGGGTAAACATCTTCAGTATGTGGCAGCACAGTAGACCATCTCTCTGCATCTTGTTGCACTCACAGGTGTAAATAGATTCCTCCACATTAGCTGACACCAAATAGGGTCTAGAGCCATACGTTGCACAATATGTCCTGTTTGGTATCAACTGGTATGTACCATTTGCTTGTGGGCGCACATTGTACCTGCCAATCAATTGAAACTCAGTGCGGAACTTCTTGTAGATTTCCCTAGTGTACACCTCCCTAGCCTGCTGCTCAATGGGATATGGCGACCAAGTGTCGAGTTCTAGAAAGTCTGTCGAGTAGTCATTGCCACCTTGCTTCACAAGTATCAGAGTCTGGATCTTTTCATATTGGTGCACAAAATCTAGGATTGAGTTGTATGGGTTCACATAACGCTTTAGGACTGAGTTAAATCCTTCGCTGCGCTGAGTGGACTGAAGGAAGGGGAAAAAACAGTTTCTGAAATAGCATGGAACCCACAATTTCCTCATCTCGTAAAGGGTAGTAAGATGGGAATGCCAACTTTGTTGCCACTTCTCAGCAAACAGAGCCCACTTTGTCTCAAATTCCTCTGGTGTCATGCTGAAATCAACAATTTCATTGAAATCCTTTATCACATCTGGGTTTCTGCCCAACCAGGAACCCATTTTCTGTTGTGATTTCCCCATAATATGAAACCTGCAGTTCCTATGCACTGAGTTGGGCAGGATTCGACCTATAGACACCTTCATAGCTATGTCCTGGTCCGTGATTATGCATCTGGGTTGTTGCCCTCTCATTGCATCCAAAAAGGATGAAAACAGCCAATCATAGCTTGTAGCGAGTTCTTGACTTACAAAACCACAACCTAACATGAACGTCTGAGCATGCCGATTAATACCAATGAAAGGAGCAAACGGCATACTATACATATTTGTTAGATAAGTGGCATCAAAAGATATGCAATCATTGTAGGCGTCCTTGTATGCTTTCCGTGCTGCACCATCAACCCAAAACAGATTCTGAACTCGATTCTCCTCGTCAACCTTCACACGATAAAAGAACTCTGGATCCTCTTTTTGACGCTCATAAAAGTATTCTTCTGTCTTAGCCAAGTCAAACTCCTTCGTGGGTGCACGCAACGTTGCACGGAAGTTGGTTACAGTCCTAGGATTGTAGGGCACATTCAAAGCAGACCCATAGAATTCCGACATCACATGGAACATATGGCCTGCAAAAAAAGGATTTTTGTTCCATTCATCAGATGGATTGAAGCAACATGTTTCTGCATCCTCTTTTATTTTTTCTTTTATGAAATAAGTTGCAGCTAATACACTTAATTAACTAGATCTGTTTCACATGTAACATGGTAGTGTGAATCAAAAGTAGCAAGCCCAAAAAAGTAATTTTACTGTGAAACTGTTGTTGCTGTGTTTTTTAGTTGCAAGCACTGCATATGTTACTTCACACATATATTCAGTTCGGTTACTCGGTTGTTACAACTCAATACCCAGCAAGTTTGTATGGTTGTCAGTAAGTTGCACACTGCTAATGGAGCAAACACTTACTCATTCCCCCCCCCCCCCCCAGTAATATGTATATAAAGAAGCAAATTCAATACATAACAACAACTTTTTCTTTTCATACCAACTTTTGGGCCAACTATTTTATATGCAAAGTTTTACAGCCATTACCTGTATTCAAGTTGCAGTTATGTAGTGTTGTCAGGAACTCTTTTTCATCATCTGGTATCCCTTGATGTGATCGCAAATATTTTGTAAGAGATGGTTTTGTAACCAAAGGATGGTTGTGTTCAGATATGTAGTAGATAACTTGCCATCTCCCTTCAATCAGCTTAACAACCATCTTTGCTTTGCATGCTGTTGGCTTTATTTTCTCCCTCTTGCGCTTCTTTGGCCTTTTCTTTTTGGAGTCATCAAATATGCATGTATCATCTTCATCCCCCATTTCTTCATTGCTCTCATCATCAGCTTCAAGGTTCACCTTAGGTACTGCAGTGACTTTCTCAACACCATCATTCACTACTGGCTTCTTGAATTTGTTGCAAACAAACTGCTGCTTCTCTAATTCTCCGGTGAAGACTGATCTCCTGTTTGTATTGTTCTTTATAGAAAATCCAATCTTAGCGGCATATGCATTATAGTGTTCCCTTGCACCAGCGAGAGTGTCAAACCTCATCCCAAGAAAGGGTTCTTGCGGCTGTGATAAAGCTTCTTCTTCGAAGTCAGCAAGCACTTCAGCCTCAGGGCCATTACTGTGTGCACCTACATCTGGTGGTGCATTGTGAGCGACCCTTGTAGGAATTGATGAAGTTTGTCCTTCGATTGTTCCACTCTGCATTGCTGCTGTTCCTGAGCTAGCAGCAACAGGTGGTACGACTGTAGTTGCATCTGGGGTCTCGCCAACATCTTCAGTAAGATCATTCGTAGTTCCTCCTGCAGTTCTATTGTGCAACAATGGACCACCAGGTCCATGCATACCGTTGCCATTTGCCGATGCAGTATCAATATCAACTGGGTCCGCATTTAGGTCAACTAACCAGTCCTGTTGGACAAAGAGTACATTAAGTTAGTTGAAAAAACAAGCCCTATAATAAAAACTGTTTTCCCTATTTCTTGGGATTAATCTATTGTCATTGTCAAGCATTTTCTCAAACAATGAATACTTATTACTGATGCTTTTAATCGTTTCAGGTATCGCAACAAATAGCTGGGGAGGGGGAGACAAAATTGTTGCCAGGTGGTTAACTAGATGGTATATATGCAAGACAATGAGTTCGACAAATAGAAGAAACTACCAGTACTGAGCCTTAGCAAGTAACTTGTTCAGTTCCATGAACTCTTTTGTGCCCCTGCTAGAGAAGTGTTTTTCTCCTTGTAACTAGGATTATGCATACTGGATTCCTAGTTCGTCTACAGCGTCTCGTACTCTACCTTACTGATGTTTAATTTTGCAACAAGTTGTTACTGGCAAATGTAGTTCCATGCTTATTAGTCGCAATTTTCTTGGTTGCAACATATGCTACTATACTTTTCCTGTTAATTTTTACAAATCACTAGTTTGCAAGAATGTGTGGGTGGAAACTACATTAAGAGTCAAACATAGATTCAGTTCTATTCCCCACTTGTTTGCAACACAGTACCCAGCAAGTTACATAGTTGGAGTCAGAGAGTTGCACAAGTTGGAGTACAGTTGCACATTGCTCCAGAATTTTGACCAGAATCGACCCTATTCTATCAAATCCTTTTGCATCCATATGTTGCCCTAGTTGCTCTTCTAAACACCTTAGTCATAATCAAGCCTAAGATCAAACCACAATGGAGTCTGTCTGTAGTAATCAGTGGATGCAGCAGGTGGTGCTGCAACTTGCAGGTGGTATATCGGGAGAGGGCACTGAAGGTTTCAAGGTACGTACCATGACAGATCCACCGATTTTGGCTACAGAACCTTGCAGATCATGGCCGGAGAAACACCTCCATTGTTGCAGATCTGATTCTGCAGGGAAGAAGAAGGAGGCGTGCGGCGTAGAAGAGAAGGAGAAAGTTGCGTGATTCGTGTGACGGCTGTGTGCTTTATGCGCCTTTGCGGGGTTGGTGGGTTTGCGTGAGTTGCGTGAGCTGGGTTGGACGTACGATCACATGGAGGGGACCACGGGACGGGACGTGGGGGGAGGGCGCGATACTTTTTCTGTTCCCGTACTTTCCTTTTTTGGCCGGCCGCCCGAACCGGGGTACGAGCAAACGTATAGATAGAGGGAGCATTGCATAGGCACTCGGTTCTCCGCATAGCTTGTCTTTTTTTTTCTGAGTGGAAACTTGTCTTCTAAGCCCAGCCTTCTTAGATCAAAGGAAATAAAAGCCCAGCCTTCTTACACAAGCCTGAACTCATAGTTGGGCTGAAAGTAGGAAGCTACTGGCCTACCAGAGCATAGGTTCCTGCCATTCCCATTAAAAAATCAAAACGGTGCTTGCCAGTTTTACACTTACACCCTTCACCCGCACCAGCAGCCGAAAGGCAGCAGAGTCCTTCCCCAATTCCGGCCACACCCCAGCGCCTCCGCCTCCCCCTTCACTCCCCTACCAGCTCCTCCGCCCCCGTCCTCCTCGGCGTCCTCTCCACCCCTTTCCCATCGCGCCGATATCTCCCCAATCCTCTCTCCCCACCTCCGCCGTCTCGCGCGCCGACTCCAGCCGCCAATCTAGAAATCCCTATTTTCTTCTCCTACCGTCGGTTGTTCGATTCCGCTGATCTGATCGGTCGCTGAGCCGATGGGCAGCGACGCCGAGGACCTATTATCGCCGCCGGCGTCGTCGCAGGACGACGAGGACGAGGACTGCTACCTGAGCGATCAGGAGGACGATGCCCTAGAAGAGTCCGTCCTCCAGGTCCTCGAGGACGGCCACCTCGAGGACTGCCATTGGTCCGCCTCCTCCGTACGCACCCCGTCTTCCTCCCGCTCCTCTCCACCCTTGCCCGCTCCCGATTGCTGACGGATTCCTTTCTTGCTTGTGCTTGCAGGTGATCACCAAGGAATACCTCTTGGCGGCGCAGGTGACTATGGGGCCTGAGGGCTCCCCGCATTCGATTCCCAGGGTGGGGGTAAGCCGTTTCTGGATGCTGACGCTTTCTTCTGTGATTTTTGTTTTGGCTGTTTGCGGTTTGTAGAGGGAGGATCTGAGGAAGGTAATGGAGCTGCTAGGATTGAAGGAGCACCATGCCCGGACGCTGCTCATCCACTACCGCTGGGACGTGGAGAGGATCTTTGAGCTGCTCGATCAGAAGGGAAGGGATAGGCTCTTCTCCGAGGCTGGTATTTCTCTCCGGCCCGCCAATAATGCCGGGTTTCCCTCTCCAACGGAGGTCACCTGCAGTGTTTGCTACGAGGATGTGGCACCCTCGGCCGCTTCCCATATGGACTGCGGCCACGACTACTGCAATGAATGTGAGTATTAGTCACCTAGAACAAAGGATGTGCTTGTTATGCATATGAGCTTTGCATATGTTCTATCTCTAGCTTGTAGATGCCGGTAGAATGATTGCATGTTGCATTTTTTTTGGGAGAAAATGCCCCACATGTTGACAACTGTGCTAATGAGCAGTCTGACATTCGTATATTAGGAGTGACTATTCAGCAAACGTCTTACTAGTTTACTTAACAAGAAAACACTATCATCTTCATCAAGCTGTGTATGACTATGGATCATTTTTATTATTACTTGATGCGCAAAATCAACCTAGGAAGCAGGGGATGTCACTTCCTAGTTGCAAGAACCATCATTATGTTCCTTCATGTAATATTATACTGCAAACTCGGGTTCTAAGTACTACCATTGAAGAGTATAACGGCACAGAAACAAAACAAGTTCTTATATATTCCCTCTACCCCACCCCCACTGCATACACCTAAGGGAACATAAATTCACCCAGTCAACTAGCATTGTTATATCAAAGTTTTCCTGAATAGCCACTAATATGTGCATTTCATCAGGTTGGACAGGATATTTCATAGTGAAAATAAATGAGGGGCAGAGTCGGCGTGTCAATTGCATGGCTCCAAAATGCAATGCCATATGTGATGAAGCATTAGTTCGGAAGCTAGTAAGTGCAGAGCGCCCAGATATTGCTGAACGCTTTGAAAGATTCTTACTGGAATCTTATATTGAGGACAATGATACGGTTAAGTGGTGCCCCAGCACACCTCATTGTGGAAATGCTATACGCGTCAAAGGTGATATTCATTGTGAGGTGGAATGTACATGTGGACGGCAGTTTTGTTTTAATTGTTCCTCCGAGGCACACTCACCATGTTCCTGTGTGATGTGGGAGCTCTGGATCAAGAAATGTCGTGATGAATCAGAGACCGTGAATTGGATAACAGTAAATACTAAGCCCTGTCCCAAGTGCCACAAACCCGTGAGAAGAATGGTGGCTGTAACCTGGTTGCATGTATATGTGGACAAGCATTCTGGTGAGATATTGTTTTCTGCTTCCACATTTATGTTTTATATACAAATCCCCTTTTTTGGCAGCTAATGATGCACTATTGTTATATTGATGCCCTGTTCTATTTTACTCAATATTATTCATACAAACCAACGTGCCACATTATTCTTGACTTCAGTTTGACTTCTCAAAACTTTCCTGCTTTTATGTAAGCACGGCCGCACTTTCAATGGGTTGATGTTCAAATGATTTGCAATACTATTTACAAAATATTTGGATATACACATCCAGCTTGGTCAATCGTAATATAATAGTATGGTGGGGGCATAGTTAGATATTTGGATGCTGGCGAAGTATATAGTGAGGTCTCTTGGATGCTGATTGCTCTTTTTCAAGGACATAGTTTGGTAGCATATTTACAATCCCGACTTATAGCAGACCACTACATATATTGTATATGAACATTTGTTGCTACTTGGGAAGAATGAATATGAAGGAAAGGTATTATAGCAATGTAGTCATATAGCTTATGTAACCAACTACGGAAGTCTTATATCCATCATTCATAGCTCCTCCCTAGTCATGTATGATAGGTGCCTAATGGACTAACAGAGTATGGATATAATAGCAAAATCGGTTCTCTGCAAATTGTGTGCCGAGAGACAGATTTATTGTTGTTTTATTTGCAAACATGCTCTCCGCTAGAGGTAATACTGGCTGTCCACGGGGTAATCTACGATAACCCCCCCCAGGTCACTTAAGTATCGCCCACAGGCCCCCCCCCCCCCCCCCCCCCCCCCCCCCGCTGTCTATGACATGTGGGGTTTTAAGTGACTGGGGGGGTTATAAGGAATTGCCCCGGCTGTCCACTTACCTGATAGAAAATATGAAGATCATAGGATAATACAAGACATCAAGAGTCATCACACGCCCTCTATAACCATGTGTCTGGCAGGTTATAAATACTATTTTAAGTTGTTTGGAGTGTCATTTATGTTGGCCCACAAGTTACATGGTGCACTGATCAAGAATGTTCTTTGGTCTTGTTTCTTTCTCTGGATTTTGTTTTCTTCTCCACTTGTTATTGAGTTTGAGTTTTATTTTACTGATTTGATGTTTTTTGGAGGCAGTTGGTTGTGTGGTGGTGCTACTGGTAGAGATCATACATGGTCAAGTATTAGTGGCCACAATTGTGGCCGATTCACAGAAGATCAGTCAACGAGGACAGAGCAAGCAAGGCGAGACCTGTATCGGTATATGCACTACCACAACAGATACAAGGCTCACACTGATTCTCTTAAGCAGGAAGCAAAGCTTAAGCGCGACATACAGTGGAAGATATCCATTTCTGAAAATAAGGAATCCAAAATAAAGGATTATTCTTGGGTGATAAATGGACTGAACAGGCTTTTCAGATCAAGGCGTGTCCTTTCATATTCTTATCCTTTTGCATTCTACATGTTTGGTGATGAGATTTTCAAGGATGAGATGACTGCTCAGGAAAGAGAACTTAAACAAAACCTATTTGAGGATCAGCAACAACAATTAGAATTCAACGTTGAAAGACTATCTGGTTTCCTTGAGAAGGATTTTCAAAATTTTACTGATGAGGAGGTTATGGATACGATGAAACATGTCATCAATCTTTCCAATGTGGTAGATAGGCTCTGCAAGCAAATGTAAGAACTCTGCTCAACAAAGTTCTCTCAGTTCCTTAAAATATAGTCAGCATGTAAATTATTGTATTAACTGTATTGCTTTGCAGGTACCAGTGCATCGAGAATGATCTGTTATATCCTCTCCGCACGCCTCATAATATTGCCCCTTACAAATCCAAGGGTCTTGATAGAGCCTCTGAGCTCCATATTTGTTTGGACTCTGCTGAACAAAGTTCACAACATAGTCAGAATGAACACAAGAGTCAGCCTAGTTTATACAGTAATAATGAATCAGGTATTGATATCCCATACTTCTTTTTTATCACGGCTTTCTGAATTAATAAGAATAACATACAGATCTTAGCTCGATTTAACTGTTCCTGGTTACTGATGCCTATTTCAATATCTGCCGTAGGGTCATCCGTGACGGGAAAGCGACCTATTATTCAGTTGCACGGATCAAGTTCTGACGACAGCGGGCGTCCGTCTCACAAGAGAGAAAGAAGAGATGCTCATGGTGGTGGCGCACTATTCGATCTCAACGTGCCAGCTGAACTGGCAGACAAGATCTGAAACTTGAATATCTGACGGAACATCCCGCTGCAACTGTACAGCTGACCCGTGCTTCTTCAGCTACATAAAGGAAATCTCTGTTCTTTTTTGTTGCCTTAGGGTGCCTGCGTAGCAATATCACCCTGGGGCTATGCTCCCCAAATAGAGCAATTTTTACCTGTTCTCTTGTATATCATGACACTGTCTGATGCCATTGTGCACAGTAACTATAACGTCAAATCTACCCCTCAATCAAGTGGAGGACTTTTTTGGAAGAGAAAGCTAGGCATGTTATACTCTATTCATGCTGCAAACTACAGATATATTGTGCGAATGCTACTGAAGTAACCGGTTGACGCTCGGCGTGAACTATCAAGAGTTGAAAAGTGAGTACCAGCTGGTTATGGCGAGACTACCAGCTGGTTTCGTTCCAAAGGGAGCATTTTTATCTGGGAACCGTGTGTGGGTGATTGATCTCCATTCTAATTCAAAATTTGAAAATTTCTGGGAATATCTGTAACTCTTGTGTTGAAAAATGTAAGATGCGATCTGGGAAGAGTGGAGGGCTCCTTTTTTTCTCATTGTTCCCTAATCTCCCATAGTTTGGAACATGCTTTCCAAGTCAAGCTTGGGATTATGCGTTGAAATCGTAGCCTGTAGCTTCTGTAGCTGTCTAGAACAGACGCATATGACGAGCCATTGGTACCGAGGATGTGCTTGTACAATGTGCGTCAACCTGGGAATCTATTGCTTGAAAGAACACTCCATATTGTCCTCTCATGTGTTTTCCTCTGGCGTCTTCGTAGCGCCTATACTCTAGCTAATAGTATAAGCTGAAGAGAAACGGAAAATGCTCGAGCTCCGCACGCCCATTGACTTGGCAATAAGACACGGTCGTCGTTGATAAGTTTTAGGCGTTTAGCCTCGCTCTGACAGCTTGGAAGACCGATGAGAAGAATCTTTTCCGGATCTCGAGCTGAGCCTTCCAGAGTTCCAGTAATCAAATGCCACTGGAGATGGTTTCCAATGCGGGAAATGACAATCCGCAGAATACCCCACTTCCGAGTTTCAAAAAATTCCCAAAAAAATCACGGTGGGTGTAGTAGATTCAAAAAATTCCGAAAAAAATCACGGTAGGTGTAGTAGATTCAACATGACACATGTCCGTGATTTTTTTCGGAATTTTTTGAAACTCGGAAGTGGGGTATCCTGCAACTAGTTGCACCCGCAACTCTTCCAATGCGTGCTGTCTAGATGGACTGGTACAAGTCGCACGAGAGGAGGGTCCAACAGCACATGAAACCTCGAGCATGTCTGTCGCTGGTTGGACGTTTCTTTAATCACTCCACTGGGATTTGATTACGCACAAGAAAAATAGCTTAACCAAGGTCCATCTTGTCTCTATTACTGGCACGGCTCCCCTAGTTTTCGTTGACAGCATCATAGTTGGAGTGCAGGATCTTACTTAATCACAATCATTGTAGCCGAAATGAAGACAAAAAACAGCAACTTCTGCTTAAGCACAGTACTATTCACAGGTGCTTCGTTGCCATAGGTACTGTACAAACCAAAAACCAAAGAGGGCAAAACTTACCACTAGTGGCATACATTTCAGACGTACCTTTCCGTTAGCCATAAAGTCTCAAATGCGCGATCTGCCTCTAAATATTGCAAGTACATTTCCTACACAACAATTTAAAGCATGATCCGCAGAAGATTGGTCCAGCAAGTGCTCCGTGCAGGGACAAAAATGGAAGAAAGAAAAGAAAGGTCCTCCCGGACTAATAATGGAACGTACGGTGCACCGCGGCCCGCGGGACGTGCAGGCGTCCTGCTTCAGGAACAGTTGAGTGAGGCGACCAAATCCACAGCTGAACTGCACTGGGATTCCGTGACAAGGAGCTACATGACATTTGGGGCCCGGACGCCCGGCTACGGTTCATCCACCGAATCCAACCAATACACACCTCCCTCCCATGCAATGCATGTAGCGCTTGTCATGTATGCTACTTGCCCCAAAGTTAAGAGTAGCTACTGGACAATCGACACAATCCAACCACTATCTAATTGCATTCCATGCTTCTTCTCCATATGGAATTGAATTACCACCGTGCTTGTGATAACTAGAATCTACCACAACCATTGTATCTTTTTTTTCCTAAATGACGCTTAAGCAAACTTCGAGCCACTAATGGCCAGTCAAAAACTTTCAGCCAGATCTGGCCCTTCTCCAAGAACGCCATTAGCGTTGGCGTTCTAAAAATCTCAGAAAATGCCAGCTTGTCTGTGACTGCGAAACGGAAAATTTTCTAAGTCATTTTAATAAGCCATTTGATATGGCGTTTTTTACTTTGAGAATCTCATAGTACGTCATATCCGTTGGTGTACTATGAGATTCTCAAAATCTTTGTGACTAGAAAACACATATCAAATGGCTTATTTCAAATGATTCAGATTTTTTTGGGTTCAGAATTCAGATAAGCCAAAGTAAATGAAGTTGTATGAGATTTCCAGGGCTTCTGAGATTTTCAAAACGGCTTTTAATGTGGCGCTATTGAAAAGGGCCAGGTCTGGCTAGAAGTCTTTGACGACAATTAGTGACTGATGAAAGTTTGCTTAAATGCCATTTAGGGAAAAAAAAATACACAAGCATTCAAAATAAAAGTTGAAGCAGCTATGTATGTGTAGGTAGGATCATGGTCCCGGCGTCCGTGGATATCCTGTGAGCACAGATTGTGCAGTGAGATACATGTGATGACGGTGTCACATGAGAACCTGCCAAAGTTTTTTGTTTCGGAGGTCAAAGCAGCAGCGGCTGGCACGTCAAGGCAAAGTAGCGCCTCTTTCGAGGTGAAAAGATGACAGATTTTTTACAGCAAGCAACAGTGGACGTGTGCCTGCCCGTTTTCTTGGCTGCTTCTCCCATTGGGGTTTTGGACTTGTGGGTTCTTGCTCGCTGCGCTCTTCAGACTACAGCCTCTCTCTGTGCTCGTGTCTGATGCGTAGACACAGAGGACGACTTTCAATCAATTTTTTTTTACATTGACTTTCAATCAATTAGGGCAACTGCAACGGCGCACCCCAAATCGGACGTATCCGATTTGGTCCGCTTTGGTGGTCCGCGGACAAGAACGAGCGGGGTGTCCGCTTTGCGGTGGGGGCCAAACCCAACGGCACACCCCAATTTTTTTTAAATAACAAAAAGATAAACGAAAATTAAAATAATTTACATATATTTTGAGGCCACCACATTGTTCACAAAATAATTCTAAAAAAAGAAAAAACTAGCCCTATTGCTATTGGGCTGTGGGGGAGGTGTTGCCGCCGTCGGTGGCTTCGTCGCGCGCCTAGTCGGAGTCGTCCTCAATCTTGATGACGACGTTCGGCCAGAAGGCAGCGGGTGGCGCTGGAGGAGGCGTCTGAGGCGCCGGAGGCCAGGTTGGGTCTCCTGTCCACGCCGGAGCAACCGCCCAGTTCTGCGTCGCCTCGCGCTGTGGCCACGGCGACCACGGCTCTGGAGGTGGCGGCGTAGGCTCCATCGCGGAGGCGTGGAGGGCGGCGGCCAGATCTGGCCACTGACCGGGCTCCTCGAGCTCGGTGGCCTCTATGGCCGCGCGGAGGGCGGCCTCGTTGACGAACTCCACCTCGGCGGCGGTGGGATCGTCGCCGTCCATGGCGTCGTCGTCCGTGTCGTCGAAGAGGGCATCGACGTCCTCCTCCTCTGACTCCTCCGGGTCGTCGGGGCGCGGCGGCTCGGCCGTGAAATACGAGCGGTGGCTCGTCGTGCTCCGCCTCAAACCAGCGATCCCACATATCGCTGTCGTACCCGTACGCCGGATCCGCACGCAGATTGGGCGGGAGGTACGCGCGGCGGCGACGCGCTGGACCCGCCGTCAGAACGGCCGGCACCGGCACGCGACGCCGGTTGAGATGCCACCCGTGGGGGAGATGCACGTCACCCCACGGCAATGGCTCGTCCTCGCGCCAGAACAGGCGCGCCACCTCCACGGAGACATTGACCCGCTCGCGGAGGCGGCGTGGAGGAGGGCGGCGGCCCGAGGAGTAACACGCCTCGGCGTCGTGGCTGCCGCCGCGCCGGAACCAGCTCGGAGTCCTCATGCTCGCGGGCTAGGGTTTTGGCGCGAGTGAGCTAGGGTTTGTGATGTAGATTGTTGCCCGATCTTTCACCGCAAGAACCACCGAGATAACTATTCTCCCAACCACGTGGCAATCCACGCAACCTGAAGAACTTGGATAGATTTTAGGCGAGCAACATGAAGATAAACAACACGCCTCACGCCAAGCTCGACAACCCTTGACAGATTCAAGGACCTCCGTGCCACGCACGATAACTCTTGACAGATTCAAGAACACTCATGCCTCTATTTGCTGGATAACTTGACGAACGTCTGAGACGTCGTCTTACACGCCGATCCCCTAGGGACGGTGGCAATCTTGAACTTTTAGTTCTACATAATTTTCAACTCCCCTAAAACCCTAGCCGCTAGCTCCTTTATATAGGAGGCCAATCAACTAGTCGGTTGGACAAACCCCAAACCGAACCTAACACGACTCTAAACCTAGTTGGACTCGAACCGGATACAAACCGACCCATGGCGGGTTCGGCCTAACATGGCACGCAGGGCTAGTTAAGACTACCTTAGACTTTTACATATCATTTAAATATGTCCTAGCGTGTCAACCAACCAACACGATGCCGACGATGCCCTCATCAGTTTGGGAATGGGGAGTGGAGTGAGATTAGGACGTGGCGGTGGTCCCATTAAAAAGGACCAGTGGATGGAAGCTAGAGAGGCTAGTGCCGCTGCCAGGTGGGGCCATGGCGGACACACGGCCGGACCGTGGACGGTCCGCGTGCGCGCAAAGCTAGCCCAGACTTGGGCCTAGTTTGTGTTGACGCGGACACAAAAAGTTGTCCTCGCCGTTTTGGGGTGCGCCATTGGGTCGTGCCCATTATCCGCTCGGACAATTTCGGACGGTCCGCATTGATTTGGGGTGTGCCGTTGGAGTTGGCCATACTCCCTGAGCTATAGCAGCGGAGTTTTTACACGCAGGTCAAAGATAAGCCACGCAGGTTACTGTCCTGCACGCTGACTTGCTGCGCTGTTTTATCTGCATCTGACTGAGCTCATCATTATCGTTCAGCCACTTGAGAAGTACTGTAAGAATCTTTAAAAAAATAGATTGCAAAACTCAAGAGTTAATCATCTTCTTATCCGAAACAATCCAAAGCTAAGTGGGTAGATGCTTAAGGCCAGACAAGATTCAGTGACATCATCACCATCTCACCTGAATATCTGATACTATAACAATGGGGGTAAAAAGGTGTACAGCTTTGCGCCTAGTAAATCAGCGTGTCCGCGGGGATGAATGGAGGAAAGCTTCCACATCTGGATAGAGTAAATCAGCGTGTCCGCGGAGATGAATGGAGGAAAGCTTCCAGATCTGGATAGAAGAGTGAGCGTAGTGGAGTGGATACCCCTCTGAGCTCTCACCTCTAGTCCTCTACTACTAAGGATGACTCCAACGGGGCGACGCAAACGGACGCGCGTTTGGTCCGCGTTTGGTCCGTTTGCGTCGCCAAAAGGACCCATGTCCGGCCCACGTCCGCCCCTTTCCGGCCACTGCCCCCAACGGGGCGACGCATCGAGTCCGCCCTCTGTTTTTTTTTCAGGTAAGCAGGCCCTATATGGTCCATTTTCATTGATACATAGGGGAGGTGGGCCACAAACGGCCAGGGTTTTTGAGCATTCTGACCATTTTTTTGGCCATATATACTCGAGCAATTATCAAGCACAATAAAATAAGCTCAAATAGCACAAATAATACAATTCATAAAAGCAATCCGAATAGTTCATCAAGTACTTATTATTACAATCCAAATAGTTCAAACAAACACAAACAAACAGTTTCAGAAATAATAAATTGTTTCATGCATTACAAACCAAATAAATAAGACAAGTAGTTCATCAAATGGAACTACTGCCCCTGATCACCCTGGTCACCCTGGTTACCGTAGTGCTGCCAGACATGCTCCACCAAATCATTTTGGAGCCGAACATGGGACTCCTCACGAATGTCACGGTGGAAGTCGAGGAACTGAGCAAATGTGGACGGTCCCTGGGGCTGAACCAACTCACCCCGGAACTGCCATGCCTGATCATTCAATCCCTCGTCGCGTTCGTCCTCCACGATCATGTTGTGCATGATCACGCACGCTGTCATCACCTCCCACAGCTGGTCCTTGTCCCATGTCCGAGCAGGATGGCGCACAATAGCCCATCGGGACTGTAGAGCACCGAATGCACGCTCTACATCCTTTCTTGCGCTCTCTTGCTCCTTGGCAAACCTCTTCTTTTTCTCATCATTGGGATTGGAGATTGTCTTGACAAATGTTGTCCATGTGGGGTAGATCCCATCAGCAAGGTAATAGGGCTTGTCATATTGGTTACCATTGATCTCAAAGGTCACCTGGGGTGCCAGGCCATTGGAGAGCCTATTGAACACCGGAGACCGCTGGAGCACATTGATGTCATTGTGCGAGCCGGCCATGCCAAAGAACGAGTGCCAAATCCAGAGGTCCTGGGATGCCACGGCCTCAAGTATGACTGTGCAGGCCCCAACATGGCCCTTGTACTACCCCTGCCAAGCAAATGGGCAGTTCCTCCACTCCCAGTGCATACAGTCTATGCTCCCGAGCATCCCAGGGAAGCCTCTTGACTCGTTGATTGCCAGGAGGCGAGTCATGTCGGCAGCATTGGGCTCCCGCAGGTACTCCGGCCCGAACACCTGCACCACGGCCGCGCAGAGCTTGTACATGGCTTCCAGGCACGTGGACTCGCTCATGCGCACATACTCGTCCACAAGATCGCCGGCAATCCCATACGCAAGCATGCGAATAGCGGCGGTGCACTTCTGGTACGACGAGAAGCCCCTCATACCACATGCATCGGGCTTGCACATGAAGTAGTCATCAAAATGCATCACGCCCACCCGGATGCGGTTGAACAAGGACCTCCTCATCCGGAAACGGCGCCGGAAAACCTTGGGAGGGTATGTGGGCTTGTGGGGACGAAAGTAGTCCCCATACAGCTGGATTTGGCCAGCTCGCCGGTTCCGGTCAAGAGCAGGAGAACGGCCCGGCAAGGAGCCAAGGAACACCGGTCGCATCCTCTCTATGTACTCGTTGACAATGAGGGTGGCAACCAGGCCGTCACTGTCATCATCGTCGGAGGAATCGTCCGAGGATGAGCGCTGCATGATGTGGTTCTTGTAGAACCACTCATCCGAGCTATCCATGGCCGAGGGACGTACCTGAGTAGCCGGGGCGAACGGCCGAACACCTTGTGGGCGGCGTGTCTATCGCGGGGCGCTGTGGACGCTCCTGGCCGCAAGAATCACCGGTGACGGTGGGGAAGCACCTGCTCCGGTGACGGCGTCCCCGGAATGGCCTGCGGTGCCAAATCGAGGGTGCGACGGCGGGTGGCGGCGAGAGGGGCGGAGGAGGAGGAGATTGGGGTGGGGATGGTCTGATTTGCGGGCCAGGGAGGACACAAAAGAGCTCCGTTTCGCGTCCGGGGCCGACGCATCGGTGGCCCAAATTTGGGCCAGGGATGCGTCGCGGCGGACCAAAAAACGGACCGCGGTCCGTTTGCGTCGCCCCATTGGGCCGTGTTTTTGGCCCTCGCGGACACGAACGGATGCGCGCGGACTCGATGCGTCGCCCCGTTGGAGTCATCCTAATAACTTGCATAAAAAAATAAGCGAAGTTGGTAAGTTTTAGGACAGACATGACCCTAGATATACCATATACTGCCACCATAAACAAAGTATCGGAAATAGCCGGACAGTGGAGAGGACCGATCCGGGGCGATAGTAGTAGTAGCATGATAGGAACAGGAGACGCGCGAGCAGCGCAGTGGCCAGCCCGCCCGTGTTCGATCCCCAGGATCAGCACGGGTGTCTCACCGCTACACTGTTCTCCCGGAACACTGTAGCACACTGTTCATTGAACAGTCGTAATAAATTCGCAGATGCCTCTCAACGTGTACGTGCCACAGTCGAGGTCGACGTGCCCATCGGTCCCGGAGCACTGGTCTTCGGAAGTCTCTTAATGCGTATTAGGGATATTAGATTGTAGGTCTAGTTTAGACGCATAGGTGGGTGTGTGTGGTGTGCGTATCTGTGCGTGTGAACAAGCAACGGATTGAGCAACTAGCGCGAAAGCAGTTGCGCTTGTTTGTGGCGCATACTACAGCTTGTATCCCCTAGGAGAGGCTCTAAAAAAAATACATGATAGGAACAGTGCCAGTACTATACTACCCACCTCCTCGAGTTCATCCATCGCCCTCAACCTCGACCTCATATGCTCCTCCCGCTCACGGGGAAAGGGACCTCGGAAGCGGCAGCTCTGAGACAAGGAAAGCAAGACATCCGCAAGCAGGCCAACAAAGGTTTCTCGTTAGGTGATCAACCCCTCAGCAAACAGCTGCACAATCCCAACTCTCGTGGATGGTTTATGCGTAAGGTGAGATTCCTCTTCTCCATCATACTTCTCTGTTCGTTTTGGTTTTCTGCCCTGAGCTAGTGGGAGATCACGCACACACACACAGGAGGAACTCTTCTTGAGCTCAGCAGCTCACACCTGTTGGCTTGCAGATTTCTTTGGAATCAGCAATGTGGCATAGCCGCCTCTCCAAGAGGTTCGTGCCCTCTGCCCTGTGGCATTATGCAGCCGCAGCAAGCTTCTAATTTCCTTACAACACCCTGTTTGGACTTTTTGTTAGATAAAAGCACTCGTGGGTGGATTTCCTTGGGCAGCGGTTCTATTAGAATGCTCAGAATGGATAGCATGGATTCGCCCTCGCTGAGGTGCCATGTTCAGCATCAGAAGGTAAACTGACAGTTACAGAGATGAAATACTCCCTTATTCAGTGTTTTTTGCTCTTAATGTTCACATGTAGATGTCAGTTTTCATGATAAACCGCCAGACCAGGCAATCTATGATTATTTCCTTACTGTTGAAATTTTCTGTTTCTGAACCACTTTGTTCTGTCAAGGATACAAATATATCTTTTGCTTACAGTACTTGCTAAATGCCTTGGGATGCATGTGCTTTTACTCCAAATAATCTCCATGCCT
This sequence comes from Poa pratensis, assembly GCA_947311845.1. Taxonomy (NCBI): domain Eukaryota; kingdom Viridiplantae; phylum Streptophyta; class Magnoliopsida; order Poales; family Poaceae; genus Poa; species Poa pratensis. The sequence goes on from CAMZMU010000033.1 coordinate 76,172,269, forward strand.
TATTATTTTCTGTTTTTTGCAAGATTGCTGGGGAAGCCAAGGATGACAACAGCACCAGTAAAAGGCAATCTCACACCACTGAGCTTCCATGCTCTTTGGTACAAGAGGTAAAAGATAGAGATAGATATTGTACAGAATTTCCCTTTTATCTTACCACTTAATTACCATGGGATATGCCTCATTTCAGACCTCTAATCAAGTGAGCATTGCCAATTATAGGAATTTTAAGATTCAGCTCAGGTTCATACTTTGCATTCTTAGTACAGTATATTCCATGAAAAGCTGGTCCCCGTAAAGAAAGGCATTCTAAATTTGAGAAAATTTGAGGGATATAGCAGACATTATTGCCCACCAGATCGTTGCGCCAGTACAGTATAAGACCAGAGAATCAGTTGTACTGTATTCAGAATTGCTTCAGTGATTATGCTTGTTGACATATGATGTTACTTCAATTCGGTTCTGGTACTAATGAGGTTATTTGTGCAGGTCCAACACCTTGAGAAGCGACTAAATGATCAGTTTGCCATGCGGCGTGCTCTAGAGAAAGCATTAGGTCACAAGCCCTGTGCTATCTATTTATCAAAAGACTGCTGCATTCCAAAGGTACACTTCTTGGAAGAAGCAGATAATTCAGATTTTAAACACATCATTCTGATGAGTTACTTCCCAGTTTGCTAGCATGCACATTGTTTCAGACGGCAACATTTTTGGATTGTTTATTTGAAGCAACTATCTACCTTTCATGTCATACAGCCTACTGAGATGCTAATAAAGGAGATTGCGGTACTAGAGCTAGAAGTCATATGCTTGGAGCAGCATCTCCTAGAACTGTACCGGCAAGCCTTTGAGCAGCAATTATGCAGTACTATTTCTGCTTGCGGCACGGAAAGAAACAAGCGGTCATCAAGATCATTTTCAGGCGCACTCTCGGAAAGTTCTGCGCTCGATTTCTCAACCCCAAAGAAGCACCCATTGGTGCAGTCCAGCCGCATAGTCCAAGCACGCAGGTCGACAACAGCAGCACGTAATACTGAGCCCGGCATTTCACAGCACAATGACAGCAAGACCCTCATTGGGCGCAGCCATTCCTCGCTCCTGCCGCGTTCCATTTGCTCCGCTAGAGTATCTCCTTCAGCGAACAATCTTGCTAGAGCTCTTAAACCATGCCATACTTCACCTCTATCGTTTGTTGAGGTACATCTCTGAAAACTCTGATCATCTGTAACCTGTTTGCTGTAAAAGTTTACTATACGATCGTTGTTGCAGTGTGCTTGTAGCAATGTTGGTACTAACATATCTTTCATTACCAGGAGGGCAAGTGCATGGATTCCGGTATTGTAAGCTTAGCAGATATCCTGGGTACCAGGATTGCAGATCATGTTCCTCAAACACCTAACAAGATATCTGAGGACATGATCAAATGCATTGCTGCCATGTACATTAGGCTCAGAGACGTCAGTGCCGTTCAACGTGCCTTCCTCCCCTCACCATGCTCATCCTTTTCATCGGTGAGCGGGATATCTTCCAAATTTACCAGTGATATATGGAGCCCTAGATGCAGGAAAGAGGGCTTTATCGAGGCATGGCAAGACAGTTCATTCAGTTCTGGCGATTTGGGTCAGCAATATGATTCTGTGATCGAGGTATCTGCTCTCTGCAAGGGGGCTCAGAGATCTGACGATACGAAAGACATGTTGTGTAAATATAAGTGAGTTTTTTCACACTGTATTGCTGTGTTTCAGCCCATATCGAGCAGATGATCCATACAGCTGTTTGTATTCGACTGATTACCGTGCAACTCTCTGCAGATCACTTGTACAGCTGCTAGAAACAGTCGATCTCAGTGGAATGAAGAACGAAGAAAAGCTTGCCTTCTGGATCAATGTTCACAATGCCATGATGATGCATGTAATGCAATTTCTTTCTTAGCCTGTACTTATGTGTCAAAATGATGGAATGGTGAACTTCAATCTTAACACTGTGATTTTTCCAGGCACATATAGAACACGGGATCCCGCAGAGTAGCAGCAAGAGATTGTTGCTTACTAAGGTCATGCCCACATTGATTCAGAATCTTCTTAGATATGACAGCACCTGGTCATCAAAGTTGTAATCTGTCAACCACTTCTGCACTGCAGGTATCCTATATCATCAGTGGCCAGAAAGTAAACGTGGAGTTGATAGAGTACCAAATCTTGTGCTGCCGAGTACACTCTTCCGGACAGGTTCATTATTCTACCTCCTCTTGTCAATCTTTAAACTGCATGCCAGCTTGGATTGCCAGCTGAAATTCGCATTGCAAACAATGGCCCTTCTCATGCTGCTTCCTTTCAAATTCTTTAGTGGTTCAGGCTGCTACTGTACCCGAGATGGAAGCCCAAGGATAAGGATGGGGTACAAGGCTTCGGCATCGACCGGCCTGAGCCGCTGGTGCACTTTGCGCTGTCCTCCGGAAACCACTCAGATCCAGTGGTAAGCACAAAGCGCTGGTTCAATCAAAATTCCGAAACCGCTACCTCCAATTTGTTTTGTCAAAATTGGCACATCGAACTGATGGTGGATCGTCACGATCTGTCTCCTCCCTCGTACGTCAGGTGCGTCTGTACAGCCCGAAGAGGGTGTTCCAGCAGCTGGAGGCGGCGAAGGAGGAGTTCATCCGCGCCAACGTGGGCGTCCGGGGGTCGGGCCGCAGGGTGCTCCTCCCCAAGGTGCTGGAGTCGTACGCGAGGGACGCCGGCCTGGGCGCGGGGGACTTGCTGCGCGTGGTGGAGTCGTGCCTCCCGGAGAGCATCCTGGCGGCAGCGGCGGCGCCGGCGAGGCAGCAGGGAAGGCCGCGCGGCGGCGGCGGCGTGGAGTGGCGGCCCCACAACATGGCCTTCAGATACGTGCTGTCGAGGGAGCTGGTAGGGTCCCCGGCGTGCAGCAGGCAGTGACGTCCTCAGGTTACATGATGATGGTGGTATGGGACGATGCAGCAAGCGCTTGCTCCGTGCAAGAGTCCAAGATGTATGTAACGGGAGATCTAGATCTGCGAGCTGCGGCCTGCGGCCTGCAACTTTCTGATGATCTTCTCGGCGTGGTTTGGTTGTATGTACAGAGGATAATGGATACGAGACAAAGGACGGGCGTGTTCGTGTTGTATCCGCGGTTATGAGCGTCTCCGCGCATAACTCGTATCTCGGCTATCCATTTTCGTGATTGATCGGTCACCGTTGAACGAGTTGAACATTCAACACATTTAACATCAAATCTTGGCCGTTCAATCACGGAAACGGATGGCCCGAGATATGGGTTGAGCGGCATATGAGATGGAGAAAACCCGTTTTCATCTTGTATCCGTTGCGATGCCATTCGTTGCGATGCCATTCGTACTCGCACGGCAAAGGCCACTTGGCACATGTCCACATGGGAGTGTATATCCACTGATATCACATCCAAGATACCATTTCTCAAAATTAAAATTTGCAAGTCTCAAATAATTTTAAAATAAATTTGTGGGTATTTACAAGCTGTGTGTTTATGATTACTAGAATTTTCAGAATCAAATTTGAAATACACGCAGAGAAACGTAAAAGACAAATCAATATGGATAGTGTAAAAAAACGTAAAATGACCCTATTCACATAGCAATTTGTCTTTTTTATTTCTCGGTCTGTATTTCAAATTTAATTGTGAAAATTCTTGTGAACAACCACAATTTTTTTTGGAATTTACTGGCACTTGTAAATTTAAATTTTAAAGAATGGTATCGTGTTTGACAAGCCCCTTCCTCCTTGTCCCTTGCGGTCGCTCTGGCCACATGGGCGCTCCCCGCTCTTTCTCTTCGAAACCGCATGCTCTACACTTCCCTCAATGTCGCCAGTCACGTCGTCGGGCAAAGCCCTAGCGGCGCGGCGGCGACAAGATCTCTAGGGCTTCGATAGGAGAGACAGCACATCCTCCATCTTCTCTAGTGGATGTGCATCGCTTGGTGGTGGCCGAAGGCGCGACAGCAGACGGGTCTGATCTCAGCCCGACAGGTCCTGGTTTATCACACGATGCTTCGACGACGGCGCAAAGCGATGATGTCGAGGCAGTGGCCATGAACTTGGTGGCGGTGATCTCTTCCTTCCGGTGGTGGTCTACCGGTTGGATGCCGGTGATGGCGGATTTCAGGATCCCACACCGAGCACCGGTGGTGGCATGATGGTGGTCCATAAAACTGCGGATCTGGGTCTGGGAGGCCCGAATGCCGGTGAAATCCGAGGATGATGGCGGCACCTCTTTGTGTTGTTACCTTGTCGAGGCATCGTCGTTGTAGCTCGTGTCTCCTACTTGGGAAGCTCCGAGGGAAACCCTAGATTTGGGTCTCCAGGAATGGACGATGGCGTCACTATTGGTACCGTTCCCCATCTTGGGGGCATCGATTTGGAGCATGTGCTGGTTGGAGGGGTTTGTAGGTGGAGCGGCGTTGCATTTACTGCATCGATGACGAAGAGTCTCGGTGGCATGGCACAATGGAGTATCGAAGTTGGGACACGTGATGATGCACGTATTCCGGTGGCGCTGCCTGGCGGCATCGATGGCAGACCTGGCGAGAATTTTTGTTGTGATCTACACATTGTAGTTAAGTTGGCGGAAGATGGTGGAGGCTAATTCTGGAGCGTTCGCATGAGACGCTATCTCTGTAGTTGGCCGGTGAGCCGACGATGACTATGGCCGGGGCATAATGACCCGTTGATTCCTCTATCGTTTGTGTTATCTGTGGTGCTTTGTTATTGTTTGGCGGCTTCGGCTTGTATGATCATCTGTCGTAAAGCTATTTTTCAGTCTATATTGAATAAATGAAATAAATGTTGTATGCATCTCTTCGATGCAGAGGCCAGTGTAACTCTGCTTTTCGGAAAAAAAAATTTAGAGCGGTATTACAGTTTTAGAAGATATTAAGGTCGTGTTTGGTTACCTGCATCATGTTTAGCCTCCTTGCATCCGTCGCTCCCCAAATGTTACTTGAGCCACGTTTTGCCCACTTATTTTCACCTCTAAATTTCAAACGGCCGACTGAGTGCGACGAATTTGATGAAATTTGTACAAAAAAGTCAAATATCGGTCCAAAATTGAGAAGTTATAGGCGACAAAACTCAAAACCGAGTACGAGAATGGAGCCTACTCGTCGACACACATATGTTTCGTGTATAAATTATTTTGAATCGGAGTATATTTATATAAGCTAAAAGGGGATTAGATGAAAAGGGGATTAGATTAGTATAAGTGAAGTGATGACAGGGGAACCCACTTTAGCACTCAGAGTGTGGCCCAGAATAAACGGTCTAATCAAACATTCCTCCACAGCCCTGGTAAGTTCGTGCTATGAAATAGCACGGGCCGGCCCAGTAATCAAATGAGAAAAATTATCATCCAGCGGACCTGGCCAAGGTTTTTGTAGCTAACCAAACACGCCTAGATGGAGAGATGGCTTTTGCCTCTCGAGATTCAGTGCTCATGCCTTATAAAAAACTTGAAAATGATATATTGAAGTTTCTGAAAATCCCCCTAAAAAATTGTGGATACATATACATGTTATCTACATATCTGAATAGTTTCGCTCGATAATACGTTGTATTGTGGGCTACACACAAATCACAAAATCATGGATCTTAAAAGGATGAAAAAGAACTCATTTTACTTGGAAGATTTTTCCTTTTTTGTACAGACCACGTATGAAAAGATATTTACGTGTACTTGTTTTTTTCAGAATTTTATGAGATGAAGTAATAGACTTTTCGATTTTTTAAAAACTGGGAGCACTGGAGATCGGGTTTATTTTTTTTGTGAATCTTGGAGCTCGGATTAAGAAGTGTTTTTCGGACTAGAGCCCATTTGGTTGAGTGCTGCATCAAACTGGAAATCACTAGAAAAAGGGTTCCCTTTGCGAAGGGAATCCATCGGACCATCTCGTGGTGACAAGTGTCGTCTTCTTCATCGTGCGGTACCAACAGTTGCATGCATGTTCGCCAAGTGTCATAACCAGATTGAAAATGGGGAGCAGGAGAAAGAAATGCACACCGGAGGTGGGAGAGCACTTTTTGCCTTTTATTTTTCAAAACCGAAACTTGAAAACGAAATATCTTGAGAACCGTTTATCCAAATTACGAACCGTTTTCACTTTTGAGCTCGTCGCGCCGAGATCTTCAAAACTAGATCCCATGTTGATAGGTTCCGACGAACTTTTTTTTTGTACAATCGGTTATGTATAGTTTGTGAAGGGCGGACCTGGTGCAGCGGTAGAGCCTCACCGCCTGTGACCGAGAGGTCCCAGGTTCGAGTCGCGGTCTCCTCACATTGCACTTCGTGAGGGAAAGGCTTGCCACTGACACCTTTCCCCAGACCCCGCACAGTGCGGGAGCTCTCAGCACTGGGTACGTCCTTTTTGGTTATGTATAGTTTGTACATTCTGTTCTGTATAGTTTCTACTTCCACTTCTATGTACTTTGTATTTTCGGTTCTCTATACTTTTGTATGATGAGAGAGAAGGAATAATAAGGTGGGAGGGCAGCTTTTTTTCCTTTTATTTTTCTAAACCAAATTTTTGAAATGAAATATCTCGAGAACCGTTTATCCAAATTACGAACCGTTTTCATTTTTGAGTTCCTCGCGTTGAGATCTTCAAAACTAGATCCCATATTGATAGGTTTCGATGAACTTTTTTTCTACTACCGGTTATATATAGTTGTACAACCTGTGTCTATGTTGTTGTACAACCTGTGTCTGTACATACTGTGTCTGAGTAGTTGTACAACATCTGCATGTATGATTGTACAACCTGTGTCTGTACAATATGTGTCTGTCTAGTTGTACAATCTGTGTCTGTACAACATGTGTTTGTCTAGTTGTACAACATGTGTTATGTAGTTGTACAACATGTGTCTATGTTGTTGTACAACTTGTGTCTGTACAAATTGTGTCTGCGTAGTTGTACAACCTGTGTCTGTACAATCTGTGTCTGTCTAGTTGTACAACCTATTAGTTGTACAACCTGTGACTGTGTATTTGTACAATATATATATAGATGTACTACCAATAGCTCATAATTTGTACTTTCTTAATATTTGTACTGCAATTCTATTGTACACTATTCTGTACGTAGCTAGTCCAACTCTTTTTTCCCTTTTCTCGGGCGTGCTAGTCTTTTTTGTACATCGTTCAGGCAGTGTATGTGGGGCTTCCAAACCTGATCGCAGCCAGCCGGACGCGTACGATCACGGGGCTGCCGCGCCATGCAGATCGCCCGGGTGTACAGTGCGCGGGAGGAAAGGTCGCGGGGGGCTTCGGCTGCTATGTGAGCGGGCGCGCAGAACGTGCCGTATCGAATTTGATTTTCTCTACTTTGACTTGTTCCACGGGATCCAGCAGCCCACCACATGACGACAGTGCTCTATTTTTCCCTTTACGAAGGGAAACGTTCAGATAGTCGCACCCCATCAAACTCCACGACTAAAGTTTCGCCAGTCCAGGCCTACCAGGCTGGCCTTTCTACCCATACTAGGTATCTGAGCGCGGCAATGCCGCGCGTGTGTTTTTGAATTTGAATTTGAAAAGGGTGGTGTTATAAAGTTGTTTAAGGTTCGAAATAATTGGAATTTAAAATGACTTCGTTGTGAAAATGGTTGGATCTTTGAGTTTGCTTAAATTTGAAAATAATTGTAATTCAATTTTGAATGTTTTTTTGTGGAAATATTCTGAAATAGTTGAAATGGTTATATATGTTTGTATTTTGTTGTAATATTTGTTTGAATTTTATAATTGGAGGATGTAAAGTACGTGATCGTTTGTTGACGTCAATTTATAATTAGAGGAATTTCATTTGGTATTTTTTTGCAAATATTCTTTAATTTAGGGAGGCTACATGACATAAATATTTTTTGTTTACCTCATAATTAGATAGAATGTAATATGTGAGACAATATGTGAGTGAAATGTGTTGCGTGTAATTTATTTCTGTGAGAATTATGATATATTTAATTGTAGAGGATGCAATTTGGTATATTGTTTATTTTCAGATATTTAGAAAATCGGGATGTTTGGATATATTTTAAGTATACCTTAAGAATTTGTTTCGACTACGTACTTAACGTTAATGAAATGTGTGAGGTATATTTTAGAGTGTTTTTAATTTTATAGCAATTTTGAATGTTAAACTATTTTGCATTTATTTGGATATTTATTGCAATTGTGTTAGTTTTTTGTGAGGGAAATAGTTTGAAATAGTTAGTATTATTATTTTTTTGAGTACTTTTACATATTGTACAGTATTGTTAATTGTTTAGCAAATTAAAATTATTAAATATTCTGCTGGAATATCTTATTCTGAATTATAGGTTTGAAAGTACTTTTTTTATTATTATTTTGAGTTGTAGTTTGGAACGTATAAATGTTTAAAGTTTTGATATTTTTTTTTAGCGTGGCAATGCCGTGCGTGTGTTTGATGAATTTTAAGTATGTCTGTAAAATAATATTTGGAATATGAATATTATTTGAATTCGGAAAAGTTTGTGCTTAGAGAAATGGTTGGTTTTCGAGTATGATTTTTATGGAAATGTATTTGAATTTGTATTCTTTTGATGTGTATAAAATGATTAGATTTGGAAGGTACTTGAAATTCCGAAATTTTTAAATGTGAATTTTGAGTTGAAATGTTCAAATAGATTATAGAAAATGAGTAATTTGGAATTTATTCAAATTTTAATTCTTTTATTGTCTACCAAATGAACAGGTTTGATAGTTATATGACATTTTGGAATATTCAAATTTGTAATGTGAGTACGAATGCTCAAATAGGAATGGTCTTTCTATATAGTTAACATTTGAGTTGTTGGAACTTATTTTTTTTTGTGGAAAATAGTTAATAATTTTGATTCTTTAGCATGTTAGTATATTTCTTATATTTTGTTGTTTATATACATATATAATTAGTAACTGATTTGAATTGAAATTATATGTTTGTGGTCTGTTGTAAATCTGTAAATGAAATTAAATAATGTTGAGATTTCAAATATGTTTGTAAATAAATTGTTGGAATATGAATATTATTTGAATTTGTAAAAGTTTACGCTCAGAGGAATGTTGAGATTTCAAAAATGGTGTGTATTGGAATGTATTCATATTTGTATTCTTTTAGTGTGTACAAATTGATCAGATTTGGAAAGTATCTCAAACTTTGAAATATGTAAATGCGAATTTTGAGTTGAAATGTTCAAGTAGATTTTAGGAACTGAGTAGTTTGGAATTGATTTAAATTTATATGGGATTTGATCATATGATATAAATAGCGAATTTTTTTTTTGTGGTCATGTTGATATGTTTGTTATATTTGATTATTTTTTAATGTCTATTAAATGCTCAGATTTGAAATGCATATGAAATTTTAGAATATTGAAATTTGGAAGTTGATCATACGCTATAAATAGTCGATGTTTATTTTTGTGTTCATGTTGATATGTCTGCTATATTTTTTCTAACGGATAGACATGAAGTTATTGTTGTAGTTCACGTTCACATTTCACATTTCTTTTATCTTTTTCTTTTGCCTAAATAATACTCCACATATTTGTTTTTTTAGACAGATGAATTCGTTGTTATAAATTACTGTCATGTCATTGTGAGAATAGCTGTTCTGATTAAGTTTTGAATGGAAATTTTATTTTACATGTTTAACGTAAAATATATTTGTGAATGTCTTGAATAATATATTCGGGGAAAGCTGATAGAATATATCTGTATTGAATTAGAATTTATTGTGCTTAGTATGCACGAATATTCAGCAGTTTGAAATGTTTTTCCGTAAGCTCGATAATTTGTATAAAAAAATCATAAGCTCCATAATTTATATAGGAAGTTGTATTAGTTTTGTTAATTTTTTTTTTAAAAAATTCCTGCAACAATATTTTATGTGTGTGTGGGGGGGGGGGGGGGGGGGTTGGAATATCTGTTGTTAGAAAATCTAACAAATCTTGTTTAGAATCTGTAATTGAAATTTGTGAAAAAAATTTTGGAGAAAGAATTATTTGTTTGTTTTTTTTGTGCATTTTGTATGTATGGTTTGCAACATTTTAGTTAGTAAATTAGTAGGTTTTAGTTACTGTGGAATTTTAAAGTTTATGTTAGAACTTAGAAAGAAATTTAATATTTTGGATGGGATTTTTTTTTGAGGAAATACATTTTGTGTGTTTTTTTTATGAGTGGTTTGCATTATTGTAATTCATAAAATTGAAGATTTTAGCTGTGTGAGTTTTTGAATTATGCTTGCAAACTTAGGAAAAAGAATATTTTTCTTTCTGTGCATTTTGTTTGAGTTTCCGCATTATTGTAATTAATTATCTGAAAGTTTTTAATTATGGTGATTTTTTTAATGTATTAGTGAGGACTTGTGTATTATTTGCAATTCTTTAATTTTTTTTGTGGAAGGGACCCAAAGTATTTGGAATGTAGATTTTGATTTGTCATAAATTTGTACAGATTATTTTGAACTGTTTTGAATTTGTGGTTGAAAATTACAAAAGTTTTCAAAAATATAAAAAGGAAATAGAAAGTAGAAAAAAAAGGATGGGCCGCGCTGTGCAGGCCAGCCCACCAAGGAGCCCATCTCCCCAGCCCAGCCCACGATGACGTCGTGGCGACGTCACCGGTGGGCAGAGCTGCCGCGGCGGCGGCCACCGCGCCGGCTGCGTGCGACGCCGATCCGGGATGCTTGAGTGGATGCATCGGGCGCGCGACGACGCGGGGTAGTTGTAGGTGGCGGCGCCGCTGGCTTTAGGTCGCCGGAGCGCCACCGGCGGCCTGCGAACGCGCCGGCGGATGAAGCTCACGCCGCGACACGCCGGCGATGATTCCGCGGCGCAGGCGCCGTCCCCGCAGTTGATCTGCGGCAAGGTTGGGGAGGCGACGACGGCGAAGACGCCCGTGTGCTTCGATCTGTCAGGAGAGGCGCTGAGCGGCGGGGCGGCGCGACGGCGGCGGCGGCGACCACCGGCTCGCACGGGAGAGAGAGAAGGGAGAGGGGATTGTGTGGGTAATTTTACAGGAAAGTCCTCTAGTTTTTACGGTATCACAATCAGGTCCTTCCCATCGTTAAATATGGACCGCGGGTTATTTTCCAAAAGTTCCGGGTTCTTTTTCGTAAACTGGATGCGCCAAAAACCGTGCTGGGCGACGTGTCCGCTGCTGATTGGAAGAAATTGCGTTGCTACAGTAAACACGAATCTTGAAGCGCGATCGAACGGCTGTCGGTTCACGGGGCGACGTGGATAGCAGAACTGGGAGGGATTCTGATGAACTTTTATATATAGTAGGATGTGTGGAACGTTCCATCGTTGTCCATCTGGTGGACACGGTTTAGACTTGCATTCTTTAATCCCAGCCGCTTCTTTGCGCCCGCCCACGTTATTTGACCCACCTGCGACCAGGTAGCTACACGCCGTGGCGCAGGGGCAAAAGGAGCCCGAAACCACCCGCCTCTCTGCTGCCGGCGGCACACAGTTTCCGCCTTGTCTACCACTAGCCCGGCATCTCCCCATAGACCCCATGCATATCCACTACTACTCCGTGTGTTGGATCATCGATGACGAAGATGAGCTGAACGGAACAACAGGACGTCCCCAGTTCGTTCATGCATCCTTGGCTTCGATGGCTCATCCGGAGCTCCAAAGGTCGCGAAAATTTTGGCCGGTCTCAACCTATATAAGCCTCTGCTCCAGTTTGGGAATCAAATCAGGACCAACAACCCGATCAATCTTGCCTCACCAATTCTTCAGTGCTCGTGCTCACCTGAATTCGCTGCACACACCACACCCAGTAGCCAAATTAAGCGGGAAGGAAAGAAGGAAGCCATGTCTGCCGCGGAGGGAAACGGCGCCGTCGTCTTCAGCGAGGAGCAGGAGGCGCTGGTGCTCAAGTCATGGGCGATCATGAAGAAGGATTCCGCCAACCTTGGGCTCCGCTTCTTCCTGAAGTACGTACCCTTGATTCTGCTACTAGAATACTCCTATATACTGTATGATGAAGCATTGCCAATGCATTACCTTTGACGTGCTCGTGTGCCTCCAGGATCTTTGAGATTGCGCCGTCGGCGAAGCAGATGTTCCCGTTCCTGCGCAACTCCGACGTGCCCCTGGAGACCAACCCCAAGCTCAAGACCCACGCCATGTCCGTCTTTGTCATGGTAATACACAAATTCTAAAGATCTATATATAAGCGTGGATAGAGGAGATTGTACTGTTTTAGCTGAAACAATTGTGTCGCGATCAATGGCGCAGACGTGTGAGGCGGCTGCGCAGCTGCGGAAAGCCGGCAAGATCACCGTGAGGGAGACCACCCTGAAGAGGCTGGGTGGCACACACTTGAAATACGGCGTGGCCGACGGCCACTTTGAGGTACTATATTAGCCTCCTATAAATTATCATAGAACGCGGGCTCCATTTTCATTTCGTCCTCTCACAAACTTCTCTCTCTATCATACTACAGGTGACGAGGTTCGCCCTGCTCGAGACGATCAAGGAGGCGGTTCCGGCTGAAATGTGGAGCCCGGAGATGAAGAGCGCGTGGGGTGAAGCCTACGACCAACTGGTCGAGGCCATCAAGCAAGAGATGAAGCCTTCTGCTTAGGGGTAGCTCGTATTCTCCATCCACTGTACGTCAACCTTTGTTGCTTGATAGCGATTCACCCATGTCACCTGTCTACGTGTTGCTCTAATGTTTCTCGGTGAAAAAGGAGAGAGAGTGTGTGTTTGTTTTTATATTACTATTATTTTTGGGGAAAAAAGGAGTGTGTACTGTGTGTAATAATACCGTGGACTAAATAAAGATCTTCAAGTCGGGAGGGACGTTTTGGCTCCCGATCACATATGATCCTGTTAGAATAAAAAAAACAAAAAACAGTAAAACATTTAAAAATTCTATTTTTTTGGTGATACACGTATACAAATGTTATACTTACGTGCCAAATGTCATGCTGAAATGACATGTGTGGTGCTTTATGACAAAATCAGTGCTCCTAAAAAAATTATATCCCAATTTGGCCACTATTTTGTTTGCACAGCGCACCACAAATGCCATTTCACCTTAAATTTGACACGTATGTAGAACTTTTGTATATGTGTGAGGTTCTCGGCCAGGAGGTGCTGGGTCGGCGCACGCCTGATGGCCATGGGGGCAGTGCGGTGCTCCTGCCGGCTGATGGGCCGCTGCTCGCCGCCCGCGCGGCGGGTGCGGTGGACCTGCTGGCTACGCAGGGGGGTCCCGTGGAGTTCACGACTTCCGCGACGTCGCTGCCGGTCACGGACTTGGTGATGGGTTCGCTCAGCTACCCAATGGCGGGCAGGCGGGCGGAGGCTGCCGTGGGAGATGCCATAGTGGAGGGGGACTCTACTGCGACCATGTCCTCCCCTATGGCGACTACGACGACTCCGACGACTCCTTCGACTCCGACGACTCCTTCGACTTCAGCTGCACACACAGTGGTCGACAGGGCTGCTACATCACCCTCGCCCTCTCCCATTGTGTCAGCTATAGCTCGGGGACGTCCACTGCCTGAGGTAGCCCCCAGCCGTAGTGGACGTCACCAGGTTGGGGTGGACGGCGCTTCAGCAACGGATGAGGACACGATGACCAAGGCAATGCGCCGCAAAGCGGCCTTGTTCTCTACTCCTACTGCTGGTACGTCTCGATCTACGAAATCATTTTTGTCCTTGTCTACATCTACTTTGTCATCTAAGTTGTCAGCAGTAGGTGTCAGTCTAGGAAGAAATGAAAAAGAAGTGGTGTTGTCGGCTAACGTTCTGAAACATGTTGAGTATGACCGTCGTAGGGTTGCTCCTAGTGTTTCGTGTAGACCGATGGCCTCATCGATAGATGATGATGATGCGAATGCCACAATAGATGGACTGCTTCTATCACATCTCGTAGGAGAGGTTACAGAGGTGGATATGGATGAGTCTGAGCTGGGATCTTTTGATGACCTGTATGCTTCCGGACGGAAATCCAAATCCGCCAAAAATAAAAAGAATAAAAAATCGCGAAAAAAACTCGAAAAAGTCAAAATCCCCAACAGTTCCCCGATGAATGGCATATTTGAAAATAGCAGAGGTCTATCCGACTTGGCTAAACATTTGAATATTGTGCATCATGTGAGGGATCATAAGTTGGATTTTCCGGCTATTTCTGAGACGGGTCGACGAGATTTTCCATGCACCCTTCTAGACCGCCTTTCAGGTGGAGTGGATTTTACTTGGCATTCTTGTCCCCCTCGAGGTAGATCGGGTGGCATGCTACTTGGCATTAAAACTGATACCATGGAGTTGTTGGACCGTTCGAATGGTGAATTTCATATTAAGTTTCATATCCGCAACAAGTCTGACAACTTTACATGGAGTTTGGTTGCTGTGTATGGTGCTGCCCAAGAAGAATATATGGCTGCTTTTCTTCGAGAATTGGTTAATCTAGCTAAGGATAACCCACACCCTATTCTTATAGGAGGGGATTTCAATATGCTGAGGTACCGTCACGAGAAAAGCAGGGGTAGATTCGACGGTCATTGGCCTCACTTGTTCAATGCTGTAATTGATAGCTTGTCCTTAAGGGAGGTTCATATGACGAGGCGACAATTTACTTGGGCTAATAGTCTCCCCGAGCCGACATACGAGAAGCTGGACCGGGTTCTGATGGACCCCGTTGGGAGGATCGGACGGCCAGAAAGCCCAAATCGCTGCAGAGCCTCCAATGGGTCTCACCGTTTATATCTTTAGATTACACACCTTGCTTAATGCAATTATCTGTTGCTTGCAACTTAATACTCGCGAGAGACACATATGTTATCTCGGGAGTGGATTATTAGTCATAGATGCAGCTGGTAAGCGGTCTATGTAAAATGTTGTAATGCCCAATAAATACTACGTTGAACATCTTGTCATAATATGCATTGTCATGCTGTTGCCATTTGTCAATTGCCCAGCTGTAATTTGTTTACCCAACATGCATGCTATCTTTTATGGAGGGACACCACTAGTGAACTGTGGACCCCGGTCCATTCTTTTACACTGATAAAACCACCGTTTCCACCACGCTCTACAATCACTTGTTCGTTGTTCCTTTTTGCATTTATATTTATTCTCCACACAATATGTTTGATCCTTTGTATTCAGCAAGCCGGGGAGATTGACAACCTTCCTGTTTTGTTGGGGCAAAGTACTTTGATTGTGTTGTGTGCAGGTCCACGTCAACAGCATTTCAACGGCGCTGTTGTTGACACCGTGTTGAAGCTCTTGCACCTCCTACTCGTTCGATAACCTTGGTAGATTTCAAGGGAAAATTGCTGCTGCACTACTTCATACCTTCCTCTTGGGTCTCCCAACGAACGTGTGTTTTCACGTCATCAAGCATATTTTCTGGCGCCGTTGCTGAGGAAGATACGAAGCTTCCTGCAAGATATTTTTCCCGTCAACTACCAGCCAGCAACATATTTTCTGGCGCCGTTGCCGGGGAGTTGGAAGCTACAGTAAGGGGAGTTACACGTCACCAATATCATTACTTTGTTTTTGTCTTGCTTATTTTATTTTTATTTTATCTTGTTTGCACTAAAAACCAAAAACCACAAAATAAAAATTTCAGCAACTAGTATTTTTCTGTTCTTCTTGTTATTATGTCTAGTTCTTTATTTGCTATCTATGGTTAACTTCTTTGAAACTAGTTTATATTGGCAAGGCGGGTTCGCAGAGGATCAACAAAAATATTATAAGGAATACCGCTCGTAACAAAAAGGGAAATATTTATGGGAACACATAGATAAATTGAAAAGTCTTGCTAGAAACTTGTGCTCTAGATATGATGAATCCTGGTGCTTTAATGAATCTTTTTGCTGTAGGAGGCATAAACACCTCCCTTTCCAGTGCGATTATAATGATGATGAGACCTTGGCTTCTTATGCCAAAGGAAACTATGACTTTGATAATCTTGAACAAATTGAAGAATTTGTTGTTTTTATGGGTGCCTATGAAATTACTGCTTTGCTTAAGAATACTTATGATGCTCCTTATAAATCTGAGAATTTTGCTATACTTGGATATTGCCTTGAATATTACAATGATAATCCTTATATTACTGAATTTCTTGAGAAAACTTATCCTCCAAAAGAAGAAACTGATGTCTTGTAGGAACCTATGGAAGAAGAAATTGCTGAAACTGAAAGCTCATTGAATGAAAAAGAGGAAGAGGTGATGAACAAAAGGAGGATCTACCTTCTAATGATAGTAACTCTTTAACTCTTACATTATATGATTACCCTCCATGCCTACCTAAGGAGGAAGAATGCTATATTGTTGAATGTTATGATTCTATTGAAATATCTCTTTTTGATAAATTTGAAGTAACAAGTTCCTTGACTCAAAAAAAAAAAAACAGAAAGTAAAAATGTGCTCCTACTGTTATATATGATAATGCTCTTGATGATGGTCCTATATTGCCTGATGATATTAATTATGCTGCTATTGTCAAAAGTGGGTTTAATGACCCCACTGTTTTTGAGCTTAATAAAAACTATGTGTTTGTAGATCATGCTTTATATGATAGTTATATTGTTGAGTTTGTTCATGATGTTACTGAAAGTTATTATGAGAGAGGAAAATATGGTTGTAAAAGTTTTCAAGTCACTAAAACACCCTCTTTATGTTGAAAATTTTGAAGTTGCATTTGTTTCATCTTCCTATGATAGTTGCTTTATGCTTCAATAATTTATTTTATTACAAGATTCCTTTGCATAGGAAGTGGGTTAGACTTAAATGTGTTTGATATTTGCCTCTTGATGCTCTCTTTTGTTTTCAACTCTTATTCTTATGAGAGCATCATTAAAATCTTCTAGCCTAGCTAAAAGGCATTAAAGAAAGCGCTTTTGGGAGGCAAACATTATCTTTTGTTTTCAGTTTTTATGTCAAGGAACTTGTTGCTACTATAACAATCCTTTGTATTTTTTATTTTGTTTGTTGTGCCAAGAAGAGCCTCTAATAGCAAAAAGTGTTAAAGTTTGGTTTGCTGTCCAGAAACAGATTTCTGAGCTTCACCGTACAATTCGTGAAAATTCACAGAATATCTTTTTGATCTGCAATTTTTGTGCAGAAGCCTGAGCTTTATATCTATCTTTGTTAGTTCACCATTTTCTGATTAGAGCAACGTAAGTGCCTCGAAAAAATTCGTCTTCACGGACTGTTCTGGTTTTGACAGATTCTGTCTTTGTTTTGCATTCTCTCTTTTACAAGTGTTAAGTGAAATTTTTAAGGGTGGAAGAGCTTCATGTAAGGCTAGTAAACAGTAGCTAATGTTTAAAATAAATGTTTATAATGTGTCTCTACAGAACCAAGTGAACTTATGTTTTGATGCACTAACCCTCTAATGAAGTTTATGTTGAGTTTGATGTGAAGGAAGTTTTCAAGTATCAAGAGTGATAAAAGAAGATTAAGAAGGAGAAGAGCTTAAGCTTGGGGAGGCTCCATGGACCTCCCCTGCATATTTCAAGAAGACTCAAGCGTCTAAGCTTGGGGATGCCCAAGGCATCCCCTTCTTCATCGACAAATTATCAGTCATTTCTAGTGAGACTATATTTTTATTCCTTCACATTTTAAGTGCTGTTCTTGGAGCGTCTGTGTGTTTTTATTTTCAGTTTGTTTATGTTTTGTTCTCTGGTCATAACTAAGTTGGACCCTAGCATTCTTGTTTGGGAGAGAGACACGCTCCGCTTTTTCATGGAATACTCCTGTTCTTCACTTATACTTGTTGAGTATTCTGTTCTAGCACTGCTATGCTTCTAGCTCTTGTTTTTCATGTATCTCTTGTTCAGAGCTATTAGTTCTTTTGAAGAAAGTACTCTCTTGCTTCACTTATACTTGTTTGAGAGTTTATTAAATAAGTTGATTGGCGTTTGGTTGGAACAGAAAATGTTATGCATGTGGTAATGGTATGATAAAAATTGCATAGTCTTGTAGATCATTGAACTTTGATAACTTGATTCTTGCAAATGTTTTGAGGTATTAATTAATAGATGTAAATGCTTGCTGGTTACTTAAGTTAAAATCATTAGTGGATTGTTGTCTTTAAGCTTGTACCGTACTACAAACTCTGCTAAAATTGTTGAAGTGTAGTTGGTCTTGATAGCTTTTCATGTCTAAAAGTAATTCGTAATTAACATAGTTGCGTGCTAAGGTCGAGGGATCTAACGGGGTACTTGTACCGCCGTGAACGGCCCTCCTTGGAGTAAAATTTAATCATGCTCTTAATGTTGAACCTGCTAGTCGTTTGCAATAAATTTGTGAGTTCTTTTTGACTAATGTTAAGCTACGGTTTTGGCACTTCCACCATCCAAATTTTGCTAGCCTCTTCGGTGTGCATTGCCCTCTTCTCACCTTGAGAGTTGGTGCATACTTCGCCAGTACATCCAAATCCCGTGGGAGGACTTCCTCTTGTTCTCCTACACATAAGCCCATACATCTTCCTCAAAACAGCCACCATACCTACCTATCACAACATTTCCATAGCTGTTCCGAGATATATTGCCATGCAACTTCCATCATACATTACATGACTTGTTGTCATTCATCATTGTTGCTTTGCATGATTCTATACAGCTGACGTGCGGTTTACCCATGTTACGCTAGATCATTGCACATCCTGCTACACTGGCAGAGGCATTCAGTTTCATACATCATGTTCTGTTCATTATGAGTTATTTGTACAAAAAGTGTGTTGTCATATTAGGATGTTGCCCCTACAGTGAGGGAGAGAAAAGTGAAAAGAGCCATGGAGGCCATCGAAAAGAGAAACGAAAAAGAAAAAAAAAAGAGAAAAAAGAAAAAAAAGAGAAAAAAAAGAAATAAAGAGAGAGGGGGCAACATCACTATCCTTTTTGCACACTTGTGCTCATGTTTAGCACCTATGTTTCATTTGAGAGAGTTTTCATGTTTCATTAGTATAACTATGTGGGGAATTTACACTATAGAACTTGGGTTGTATATTCCAATGATGAGCCTCCTCAAAAGTGCTCTAGGTCTTCGTGAGCAACCAAGTTGGATGCACCCCCACTAGTTCCATTGGAGAGCTTTCATACACATATAGCTCTATGTGCATCCGTTGCATGGCAATCACTACTCCTTACATAGCTTCGATTATAAGACTTCCTCTTGTCTAATGATCACTTATAGCTTTGTGAGCCTTTCTTCCGTTGGCCTTCCAAACCCCCATTATTATTCTCTTTGCCATAACATCCTGGTGCCAAAACCAAATGCTTACGCTCACCGATTGAGTAAAACTTCGAAACAGTTGATTCATGACGTTCATGTTTATTTTTACTTGACTGGATCCTTTCTATGTTGTGAAAAATTGCTTGATTTGAAGGATAGAACTTCTACACTGAATACTTAAAACATCTATAATGAACCTTGTACGGTTTCATGTCTTTAAAGCATCGTTCATGAAAAGTTTTAGCTTGTTTAACTATCTTGCTTTATTATCTTTTGTTTAATATCAATTATAGACATTTGCTTTGAATGATTTAATCTCAGTTCACATGCTGTACATTACTATTTGATCAAGATTATGTTGGTAGCATGTCACTCCAAAAATTATATTTGTTATCGTTTACCTACTCGGGACGAGTAGGAACTAAGCTTGGGGATGCTGATACGTCTCAAACGTATCTATAATTTTTGATGTTCCATGCATGTTTTATACCAATTGCTACATGTTTTATATACACTTCATATCATTTTTATGCATTTTCTGGGACTAACCTATTAACAAGATGCCACAGTGCCAGTTCCTGTTTTCTGCTGTCTTTTTGTTTCAGAAAAGCTAGTCAGGAAATATTCTTGGAATTGGACGAAAATCAAGAGGTGAGTTTTACACCGACACGAAGACGAAGTCCGAAGGGCGAACGAAGAGGCGCCCCGGGGGCCCAGACGCCACCTCGGCGCGGCCCCACCTAGAGGCGCGCCGGGGGTCGTCTGGCGCCCTCGGGTGCCTCCTCGCGCCGCCCTTTCGCCTATATATTCTCCTCCTCCCGAAACCCTAAGTACCCGAGCATTATTCCACGAAAAGTTCCGTCGCCGCCGCCGTCGTCAACCCTAGTTCGGGAGGGTTCTGAAGCTCTTCCCGGCACCCTGCCGGAGGAGAAGATCATCGCCGGAGGGCTCTACACCACCATGCCCGCCTCCGGACAGATGCGTGAGTAGTTCATCCTTGGACTACGGGTCCATAGCAGATGGTTGTCTCTCCACTTTGTGCTATCATGTTTAGATCTTGTGAGCTGCCTAACATGATCAAGATCATCTTATTGTAATGCTACATGTTGTGTTTGCTGGGATCCGATGAATTGTGAAGTTATGATCAAGTTGTTTATCTATTTATCTATTGTTTTATTTATGTTCTTGCATGCTCTTCGATGCTAGTAATGCTTTAGCCAAGTAGATGCTAGTGTCTCCAAGAGGGAGTATTTATGCTAGATAGTGGGTTCATGACTCCAGTAATCTGGGCTCGAGCGACAGAAACGACTAAGGTTGTGGATGTGCTGATGCCACTAGGGAGAAAATAACTTTGCATTGTTTACATTACACACCTTGCTTAATGCAATTATCTGTTGCTTGCAACTTAATACTCGCGAGAGACACGGATGTTATCTCGGGAGTGGATTATTAGTCATAGATACAGCTGGTAAGCGGTCTATGTAAAATGTTGTAATGCCCAATAAATACTACGTTGAACATCTTGTCATAATATGCATTGTCATGCTCTTGCCATTTGTCAATTGGCCAGCTGTAATTTGTTTACCCAAGATGCATGCTATCTTTTATGGAGAGACACCACTAGTGAACTATGGACCCCAGTCCATTCTTTTACACTGATAAAACCACCGTTTCCACCACGCTTATTCGTTGTTCCTTTTTGCATTTATATTTATTCTCCACACCATACGTTTAATCCTTTGTATTCAGCAAGTCGGGAGATTGACAACCTTCCTGTTTCGTTGGGGCAAAGTACGTTGATTGTGTTGTGTGCAGGTCCGCTGTTGTTGAAACCGTGTTGAAGCTCTTCCACCTCCTACTGGTTCGATAACCTTGGTAGATTTTAAGGGAAAATTGCTGCTGCACTACTTCATACCTTCCTCCTGGGGTCTCCCAACGAACATGTGTTTTCACGTCATCACCCTTCGCCCAGTGGGGAATCGACATGGTGGGCCCACTGTGGAAATCATATCGTGGAGGACATACCCATCTCTTGGTGGCAGTCGACAAGTTCACAAAGTGGATTGAAGCAGTACCCATCACGAACTCGACCGCCACCTCTGCCGTCAACTTCATCAGATCCATCATCTTCAGGTTCGGGGTCCCCAATAGCATCATCACCGACAATGGCACGAACTTCACAGCTGAGGAGTTTCGCGACTTCTGCAAAGACCAAGGCATCAACCTCAACTACGACTCTGTCGCTCATCCTCAGTCGAACGGGCAAGTCGAAAAGGCAAACGGCCTAGTCTGCAGCGGACTCAAGAAACATCTGTTGGTGCCCCTCAAGCGCGCAGCAGGTGCCTAGGTGGAGGAGCCACCCTCTGTCCTCGAACGGGCAAGTCGAAAAGGCAAACGGCCTAGTCTGCAGCGGACTCAAGAAACATCTATTGGTGCCCCTCAAGTGCGCAGCAGGTGCCTGGGTGGAGGAGCTACCCTCTGTCCTATGGAGTCTGTGAACCATGCCCAACAGGTCGACCTAGTACACTCCCTTCTTCATGGTCTACGGTGCCAAAGCAGTCATGCCCTATGACCTGCGATTCGACGCACCTCAGGTCGTTGCCTATGACGAATCAGTGGCCGAAGAAGCACTCAAAGACGACGTCGACACACTGGACGAGGCACGCGATATCTCTCTCTCTCCCTCGCACCACCGTCTACCAGCAAAGTCTCCGCAACTACCATAGTCGTCGGCTGCACCACTGATCCTTCGTCATCGGCGACCTTGTTTTACGACTCAAGCAGAAGAAGGTGCACAAACTCGCCTCCCCATGGGAGGGACCCTTCATCATCACAGAAGTCATCGACGGCGGCGCATATCACCTGAAGCACGCGAAGACAGGAGAACCCTCCCACAACCCCTGGAACGTCACGCACGTGCACCATTTTTATGCTTAGCAAAGAGGCTACTCAGCCATATATGCAAAATAAGACTCTTCAGCCATCGATGTAATAACTGTGCTTAATGCCAAAAGCAGCAAGTTTCAGACGCACACTTTTCCTTACCAGGGTACCTACGGGGACTGGAAGGTTTTTAGTGAGGCGGCTTGCTAGCTTAATATATACTGAAATTTCAAGAAAGAAATTTTCCTCTAGTTACAAAGTCAACATAAGCCTTGGCCGCACTCGAACACTCGAGGGTTGCGCCGTACAGGCTCTACTGTCCATTAAGCCTTGGCCGCACTCGAACACTCAGGGGCTGCACCGCACAGACCCTACTAATCACAGCCTTGGCTGCACTCGAACACTCGGGGCTGCGCCGTACAGGCTCTACTAATCACAGCCTTGGCCGCACTCGAATGCTCGGGGGCTGGGCCAAGTCATTCTGTAAACTGCGAAAACCAGCCATACCCGATACTCGGGGGCTGCCACGCAAAACATCTCATACAATGAGAAATATTTTTAACTGAAGACTTAGCATACAACTGTCAACAAGCAGAAACTCAATCTACATACACCCGCGCACATCCTACGCCAACTCAAGCACATCACCTAATCTATAGGTTCCTCTTGGATACATAGTTGCCTGGTCTACAAGGAGCTCCGTCTCCCTCTCAACCTGAGCAATGATGCTGCTCGCCGGACCAACGGTCGCCTTGTAATGTGCTTCCATTGGTACGGGGCCACTCCCAGGCAATGGCGGCAGGCCCCTGGCAATTTTCTCCAAGTCAAGGTGCGGACAGTGGACTCGCACAAAGGCAAGTGCTACATTGGCTCCGCCAATAAGCTGCTCTGGAACAAACTTCTTGATCGCCTTGCCATCACGAAATTTCCTCATCAGCGCCGCAAGACCTTGTGGTTGCTCGTTCAGTGGAAACAAGGCCTGGTGCACCCGAGCTAATGCAGACCTGCAAGTTTCCATCAGAAGACCAACACGCCAGGCACGGTCTTGAAGCACAGCCAGCATTCGACCTCTTGCCCTGTCTGACCAAAAAGGGTGGGTGGAATCCGAGCCGCTCGCCATTCCATTTAAGCGATTGCGCACGCGCTCTGCTTCTGCCTTCTCATCAACTCAAACGCCTGTACAACAGAAAAGAACAGTCAAAGGAAGCAGTCAAACAACAAAAGGGCTCGGGGGCTATCCGAAGCTCACTCACACTCCAGTTGCAGGTTCACGCGGTCTAGCTCCCGGAGCAAGAAATTCTCCCGCTCTACAGCTTGCGTCGATTTCGACTTCAGCACGGCCAAGGCACCTTGGGCGCTCTTTAGTTCCTGCTCCGCTCTCTCAAGCCGCATCCGAAGCATGGAAGTAGTGTAGTCATCACCCCCTCTTCCGGAGGCTCCCTGGGGACGGACCCCTACGGATGAGGAACCAGCTGAGGTGTCAGGCGCTCCGGGCTATACAAAAGCAAACACCAGGCAATAAGAGCTCATTCAGTATCAATCGCAGTGTTAGATCAATACACTCAGGGGCTGTATTCGTGGACAGCGCCCCTGTAAAGCAAAGAAGTGACGGTACAAAAGCAAACTTATATTCAACAAGTTCATCAGAGGCACAGAGATTCATTACAAGCAAAAGCAGAAGCAAAAGAAGTCAACCCTACAAACTATGAGGTCGACTCCAACCTAGACCTAGCCTCACGAGCAGCACGCTCAGCGGCGAGAGTGGCAGCCCGCTTCTCCATCATAGCTACCATATCCTTCGCCAGCTGTGCCGCTTGCTCTTTAACAGGACCCAGGGGCATAGTCCTCCCATCGGGTTTCCTCGGAAAGTCAGCTACAACCTTTTCGAAGTCACCGGCAATTCCATGACCCAGCACCAGCAGGAAGGCGGACTCCAAGCCACGTACCATTTGGGCGCGTGTGTAGTCCGCCAGAGTCGATGACCCAGGGCCAAAAACTTCAGACAAGGCATCAGCAGTAGCAGGTGGAGTGCCTCTGGGGAAGACGCTCTTGTGCAGCGCAGTAAGGGCACCCGCAGAATTTTTGAGGGAGGCCTTGACCCGGGCGCATATGAGATCAAAGGCACCAACCGCGTATTCAAGGGTGCCTTCATCCGCCTCAGCAGCAGGTGCAACGCCAATAGCTCCTGTTGAAAAAAAAATACTCAGAAACAACTCAGAATCTATAATCACCCAGTCTGCACACAGCAAGCCCAGAAACCTTACCTCCTACAACGTCGGCTAGCGAGCGGAGTCGCTCCGCCTACAGCTTCTCGAGTACAACAAGAGCGTCCTCGCGGTCCTTTGCCTCTTTCAGCTTCTGTTCAGTATCGGCACGCTAAGTTTCGAGCTCCTTTTCAAGCTCCTGCACGCGGGCCAAGGCAACTTTTTGTTCGCCTGTGATTCAACGCGGAAGTCAACTTCGACAAGGTTTGAAGAACACAAAGAAATAGAGTACATGAGAAAGAGATGCTTACGCTCTGACTACTACATCTTGGATCGCAGCTGATCCCGCTCCTGCTCCATTTGCAGATATGAGGCACCCGATTTCATCATGGTGCGGAAGAAAGGCTTCAAAAAAAGAAGACTTTAGAAAACAGAAGACAAGATACATGTACTTGAGCCTATGCCCAACTATCACTAGTTGCACATAGCCTCGGGGGCAACTCCCATCGAGAGCGCTGTCGCGCACCCGATAAAACACGATGAATCAGAAGGGACTTACATGGTCATAGTGCACTGGTGGGGCAGCACCCGAAGAAGGTACACCTCCTTGAAGATTGGGTGGCGTGGAAGCTGTAGTGACTGGCTGTGGCTCCACCTGAACCAATTCATCAGCAGTTGTCGCAGGGGTCACCTCCGGGACGGCCGACTGTGCATCAGTTCCGCTCTGGGCATCAACCTTTTCAGAGGCTGCAGTCGAAGGCAGATCGGCATCTGGCACCGGACTGTGAAACAAGAATTCAGCTACAATTACAACTAATCGGAAGAACAGAAAGAACTCAACATGCGGCGAGTGTTTACCTTGCTTCCTCATCACTAACAAGGTCCAGGAGGTTCAGATGCGCACCAAACTCCGACGCATCGTCAGACCTGACAGGCGGAGCCGCGCGCAATGGAGTTATCTGCATCGGCTCCACGGGCGACGGCGACGAAGAACCCGAATCATTGTCGTCCTCGTGTGCCGCTGTCTTGTCTAGACGGCGTCGCTTGGAAGGTTGCTCCTCTGCCTCCTGCTCGGGCTCCTCCGTCTCCTCGTCGACTCGGGTGTGCGCGGAGGCAAGGGAGATATCCTCGTTATCCGAGTCAACCTCCGGAATCTCTACCTCCACGGTTTTACCATTCTCAGGCAGGAGAGGCAAACAGATAGCATAAACATGCTCCCGCAAACAAAAAGACAGCAGTCAAGAAAGATTCACATTGCAAAGAAAAAACCACTAATTACAGCTAACAACTCACCTCTGGCAACCTATTAGTAGCGTCGAGTGGAGCAACCGGCGGGTCAAGGTCGCAGGGGTCGCTTGCTTTTAAGGTGGTTAGCGAGCGCACCCTGGTCTCCCCCTCCTTCTTCGAAGGTTCCTCCTCTAATAAGCGAGTGGGGTCGTTCGCACCCTGAAACTCCCACATCGAGTGCGCCAGCACCCGTAAGGGTTGCACCCCTCTCCTAATGAAGATGGCAATGAACTGGATGCCGCTGACTTCTCGCCCAGCAGTCTTCAGCAGCTCGGCAACCCTGGCCAGTAAAGGCTCCATCTCCGTGGACTCAGCAGCAGTCAGACTATGCTTCCAAGCACGGGACTTCACCAGAGTAGCATCGGCATCAAAGTCAGGCAGCCCCTTCTCCTGGGTCCTGACATAGAACCACTTCTTCCTCCAGTTTTGTGCGGAGTCGACCTGCTTCAAGTCGAAGTAGGTGACGTCGCTGCGAGCCTGGACGTTGAAGCCTCCAACAGCATACACGCCGTCCTGACCGGCATTCCTTTGCACATTGAAGATCTTTTTCCAAAGACCCCAATGTGGGTGCACCCCCAGAAAACACTCGCAAAGAACGACAAAGCAAGTGATGTGCAAAATAGAGTTGGGGGTGAAATCATGCAGCTGCACCTTGTACGCGTACATCAAGCCTCTGACGAAATCATGAATAGGGATGGAAAATCCCCTGTTCACGAAACCAGCGAAGCACACACGCTCGCCCTCCCTAGGTCGAGGGCTTACCTCATTTCCCGGCGCGCGTGTCGGCAGCAGCTCGGCGGCGGGAAGCCATCCGCCCCGCCGATACGCATCCAGATGCGTCTCCTTCAAAGTGGACCTCGTCCACGCTCCGAGCATTTTCTTCAGCGCGGTGTGATACGTCCATTTTGCATCACTATTTTATATCATAATTTGTCATTATCTATCCTTATATTTCATATTAATACATGATACTTATGTTATTTTGCCTTATTTTGCATGTTTGATGATTATTGAGAATTATCCTTCCGGAGTCAGGTTTCTGCTGGAAAAAGAGTCGTCAAGTCAGCATATCAGCGGAACTCCAAAAATCACGAAACCAATTCTGGGGTCTTATAATGTCAGATGCCGGAGGCAGCCAAAAGGAGGCAGCCAGGTGGGCCAGGTGGGCCCCACGCCACACCTGGGCGCGGCTGGCCTGTGGGCCGCGCCCAGCTATGGCGTGGCCACCTGGGTCCACCCCCCAGGTTGCCCCTTCGCGTATATCTGCCTCCCGAAAACCTAAGCACGGGGGGTACGTCCACAAAATATTCCGCCGCCTCCACGGGACGGAAACCACCGAGAGAGAAAGAGCTCTCTGGCAGGGAGATCCTGCCGAGGAAATTCCCTCCCGGAGAGGGGAAATCATCGCCATCGTCATCGTCATCACGCTGGACTTCATCGGGATCATCATCACCATCATCCACTGCGCCATCACCATCATCTCCACCGACTCCACATCCATCTTGCTGTAACATCTAGGGTTGTGCCTTGTCTAGTTCATTGGGGAGACTCTCCCGGTGTTGATTACTCCTTGTTATTGATGCTATTGAGTTTGTTTGGTGGATTAGTGTTCATGTCCAGATTGTTATTCATTGCCATATCATCTCTGATCATGATCCATATGATGTCTTGTGAGTAGTTTGTAGTTCTTGAGGACATGGGGAAGTCATGTTGTTAGTAGTGAAATAATGCTGCGTTAATATTTAATGGTTTGATATTTAAGTTGTGGTGTCATTCTTCTAGTGGTGTCATGTGAACGTCGACTACATGACACTTCACCTTTATGGGCCTAGGGGAATGCATCGTGTACCTAGCTTGCTAGTTGAGGGGTTGCCGGAGTGACAGAAACCTGAACCCCCGTTAGTAAGATAGTGCACGAGGGAGCGTAGGGTCTCAGAGTTTAAAGCTGTGGTTAGATTTATCTTAATTACTTTTCTGCATTCGCGGATGCTTGCAGGGGGTATAATCACAAGTGCGTATTAGTCCTAGGAAGGGCGGTGCGTTAGCATAGATTCACCCACACAACACTTATCAAAACAATGAAGATTAACCAGTTGCACGAAGCGAAAGCACTTGACGAAATTCCCATGTGTCCTCAGGAACATTTGTCTCTTATAAGTAACACACTCGGCTTGTCCTTTGCTCTCAAAAGGATTGGGCCACTCGCTGCATTTGTTGCCGCGCTCGTTTATTTACTTGCACTGTTTTTACCTGCTATTTCGAATACTACTGAAAACCTGTCTGCTAGCTTTTACAGTGAATTCTTGATCAAAACTACTTGCCAGCACCTTCTGCTCCTCGTTGGGTTCGACACTCTTATTTATCGAAAGTACTGCGATACACCCCCTATACTTGTGGGTCATCAAGAATATTTTCTGGCGCCGTTGCCGGGGAGTGAAGCGCTATTGGTAAGGAAATTGGTAAGGAAATTATTTACTGTAATGACTGTTATGGAGTCAAATCCATTTGGTTCGTTGTTTGGGAGGACTACTACCACTGCTACGGTAGTAGATGATCCTCCATCTGCTGAGATTGTTCCATTTAAAATACCTACGAAAATTGTTGGACGTATTATGGATAACCGCTATGATGGAACTGTTCATCCTGGTAATCATTTGCTTTATATACATGAACTATGCGGTTTGTTCAAGTGTGCAGGTATTTCGATGGACATTATTAAAAGGAAATTATTTACTCTGTCGCTGGATGGCAGAGCTGCTGAATGGTATAGTCTGCTGAAGAATGGTCCTTCATTGAGCTGGGCTGAAATTGTCCCTCTCTTTTATTACAAGTTTCATCCTCCAAGTGAGATTCATAAGGATCGGAATTCTATATTCACTTTTTGGCCTTATGAGGGAGAAAGTATTGCCCAAGCTTGGGGGGAGATTGAAATTATTAATGCTCAAATGCCCTGTTCATGGGATTCCAAGTAATATTGTCATCAATAACTTTTATGCAAGAATTTCCTGTCATGATAAAGATTTATTGGACACTTCTTGTTCTTGGTCATTCACTCGTATGAAGGATGAAGATAAATGGGATCTTCTTGATCGTATCCAGGAAAATACTGAAGGATGGGAGAACGACAAAGGTGGGGAGTCAGGTATAAATTATGATTTCGAATGCATTAAATCCTTTATGGAGACTGATAGTTTTCGTAATTTTAATGCTACTTATGGTCTTGATTCTCAAGTTGTTGTTAATTACTTTAAGGCCTTTGCCTCGTATCTCGATATTCCTAGACAAGGTTGGGAAAAGTATCATGAACCTTATGAAGATAATGCTAATTTTGCTCTTGCTAAAAATGTTGAAGTTCAAACTGTTGATCGCATTATACCAGAACCCTATATTGAAAAAATACCTTTTCCTGTTAAAGTAAAAGAACACTCTATTTTGGCTAGTGTGGTTAGCAAAAGTGCCGGAGGAGGTGCCCGAGGGCACCACGCCACAGCAGGGCGCGGGCCCCACCTGGGCCGCGCCCAGCTATGGCGTGGTCGCCTCGGAGACCCCCTAAGACTCCGCTTCGCCCTGTGCCTTCCTTTTCACGCGTTATTTTCCGCTATATTTACCCGGATCTCCCGAGGTCCGTATCTCGTGTTTTCGTCGCGTTTCTTTTCGAACTGTTTCTGGCAGGTTCCTTTGGTATTAGACATGTCGTCTCAAGGCTCTTGTGCGGAGGACTACGCAGCCAGGCGCCGGCGTGAACTTGAGAGGGATGTGAACCAGTGGAACGCCGCTGGTTGGACAACCGATGAAGAAGTTGCAGCTAGGAGGGCCGACATGGATCGAAGTGTTAGAGAAGAGATCAGGACGGCTCAGCGCCGCAATCAAGGAGGACAAGCTACAAGAGGCGATGGGCCCAGCAATCCTACCTTTGTGGGATCTGTTAACCTTCAACGTGCTTTTTCTCATAATATGCAGGGAGCAGTTCCGGACCTGAGCGCCTTCCCTGCGGCTACTGAAGCAATAAGGGTCACGGATCAATTTTGCGAACAATATCGAGTCCTTAGGGCGGAAGTGGAAATTCTTCAAGAAGAGAACAATCGGCTTCGCCAAATGCTCGCACGGTTCTTAACACCTATTACTGTCGTACCACCATCACCGCCAAGGGAGTAATTCACCATGGGTAACAACACACTCCCAGCTTGTTTCAAGCTTGGGGGGGGGGGGTGTTTTCAGTATCACCATCTTTATCTTTATCTTTATATTTTTGCTTAGTACCATGAGTAGAGAAGTTATCATATGAGATAGTTTGCAATGTGGAGTATCACTCCTTAGTTGGTTATCGTTGTATCCGTTGGTGTGAGGTTTATTGTGATGGAATATTAATGAGAAGCTTTATCTTTACTTTCTGCACACTTTATTTTAGCCAGCAAGTCCTTTGTCATATGCTGATCTTGTTACATTAGTATTGGCATCACTTTGGGTGCAGCAAGTAAATTTAGTTGGTTGTGGCAAACTTAGACTGGTCAGTAGTATCAATACTTTTTACACTTAAGTAGAAAAGAGGGAACTGGTTGCAATAACATTATCCCTATTGTTTTCCTCTTTGTTGGCCAATGAGTTTATTATTCTTGAATTAAAGTGTTTTGTGCCCACAAAGTAGATAGCATGGTTGTTCTATTAGATCTATAAGTGTTTGTCTCTCTCAATTCTTGTGCTTGCTACTAAACCTTGCTAGCCTAAAACCTTGTACTGAGAGGAGATACTTCTCGTGCATCCAAAACCCTGAACCAAAGCACTCCATTCGTGTCCACCATAACTACCTATCATGTAGTGTTCGCACTACTCCAAGTACATTTTCTCGTGTGCTACCTTTAACTATTCAAAACTATTATTATATCCCTTTTTGTGTCACTGTTCACCAAGCTCATAAGGACGTGGTAGCAGATGTGTCATCTTCCATGCTAACTGATTTACAAGGATTGGCAGCTTCATCTGCTTCTCCACCTTTTATTTTGCATTAAAAGAGCTGGTTAGTCCACCCTATAAATAAATAAATAAATAGACACTCCTCCACGGTGATTGTTGGTCGGCAACCGAGGATTCGGTCAAGCCATGGTTTGTGGAAAGAAATGGTTGGGAGGAGTGTCATCAATAAGTGCTTGTTACAAGTGCAGTTCTATAAACTCTCGGAACCGCTCTAAAAGTTAATTAGTATGGAAGATGACAAGGATTCTACCACTGATTTGTTGACCAATAGCATACACCTCTCAAAGCAATATTTTTACACTCTCTATGCCTTCGGGAACTAAAAAGCTCTAGCACACGTTTTAATCCCTGCTTCCCTCTGCGAAGGGCCTATCATTTATTTATTGTTGAGTCAGTAAACCTATTCCCTCTATCCCGAGCAAGCACTCGAATTGTTATAGATACAATCATTTATAGTTCATAATATTTCCTATCATGTTTTGTCTACTTTGCTTGAGCACATGAAGTTTTATCTTTGAGAATATGACTTTGACAGTTTTCTTTGGAATGTGAAAGGAACAGTGATGATTGAGCAACTCTATTTCTGCAATATAGCTCTAGTATAAAGACTCTTCTTGAAAGATAAGTTAGAATGTTGATTGTTCTCTGACCAAGAACACAGTTTGCCACATC
This sequence comes from Poa pratensis, assembly GCA_947311845.1. Taxonomy (NCBI): domain Eukaryota; kingdom Viridiplantae; phylum Streptophyta; class Magnoliopsida; order Poales; family Poaceae; genus Poa; species Poa pratensis. The sequence continues at coordinate 76,203,539 of CAMZMU010000033.1, forward strand.
CAATTGGTTTGCTTAATGTACCTTTATTTGTGGTTGTTCCATTACTTGTTCCAAGTTAAGTAGAATGTGTAGAGACTGCTGTTTAAAATGACTTGTTTAGCTGAGTAAATACTGATGCTTCTTGTCCGTATTCTTTATTATCGACACTTCACTCCATAAACATGTGGACTTGTTTACTGAGCTCAGTTTTCGCTTGGGGACAAGCGAGTCTAAGCTTGGGGGGAGTTGATACGTCCATTTTGCATCACTATTTTATATCATAATTTGTCATTATCTATCCTTATATTTCATATTAATACATGATACTTATGTTATTTTGCCTTATTTTGCATGTTTGATGATTATTGGGAATTATCCTTCCGGAGTCAGGTTTCTGCTGGAAAAAGCGTCGTCAAGTCAGCATATCAGCGGAACTCCAAAAATCACGAAACCAATTCTGGGGGTCTTATAATGTCAGATGCCGGAGGCAGCCAGGTGGGCCCCACGCCACACCTGGGCGCGGCTGGCCTGTGGGCCGCGCCCAGCTATGGCGTGGCCACCTGGGTCCACCCCCCAGGTTGCCTCTTCGCGTATATCTGCCTCCCGAAAACCTAAGCACGGGGGGTACGTCCACGAAATATTCCGCCGCCTCCACGGGACGGAAACCACCGAGAGAGAAAGAGCTCTCTGGCAGGGAGATCCTGCCGGGAAATTCCCTCCCGGAGAGGGGAAATCATCGCCATCGTCATCGTCATCACGCTGGACTTCATCGGGATCATCATCACCATCATCCACTGCGCCATCACCATCATCTCCACCGACTCCACATCCATCTTGCTGTAACATCTAGGGCTGTACCTTGTCTAGTTCATTGGGGAGACTCTCCCGGTGTTGATTACTCCTTGTTATTGATGCTATTGAGTTTGTTTGGTGGATTAGTGTTCATGTCCAGATTGTTATTCATTGCCATATCATCTCTGATCATGATCCATATGATGTCTTGTGAGTAGTTTGTAGTTCTTGAGGACATGGGGAAGTCATGTTGTTAGTAGTGAAATAATGCTGCGTTAATATTTAATGGTTTGATATTTAAGTTGTGGTGTCATTCTTCTAGTGGTGTCATGTGAACGTCGACTACATGACACTTCACCTTTATGGGCCTAGGGGAATGCATCGTGTACCTAGCTTGCTAGTTGAGGGGTTGCCGGAGTGACAGAAACCTGAACCCCCGTTAGTAAGATAGTGCACGAGGGAGCGTAGGGTCTCAGAGTTTAAAGCTGTGGTTAGATTTATCTTAATTACTTTTCTGCATTCGCGGATGCTTGCAGGGGGTATAATCACAAGTGCGTATTAGTCCTAGGAAGGGCGGTGCGTTAGCATAGATTCACCCACACAACACTTATCAAAACAATGAAGATTAACCAGTTGCACGAAGCGAAAGCACTTGACGAAATTCCCATGTGTCCTCAGGAACATTTGTCTCTTATAAGTAACACACTCGGCTTGTCCTTTGCACTCAAAAGGATTGGGCCACTCGCTGCATTTGTTGCCGCGCTCGTTTATTTACTTGCACTGTTTTTACCTGCTGTTTCGAATACTACTGAAAACCTGTCTGCTAGCTTTTACAGTGAATTCTTGATCAAAACTACTTGCCAGCACCTTCTGCTCCTCGTTGGGTTCGACACTCTTATTTATCGAAAGTACTGCGATACACCCCCTATACTTGTGGGTCATCACGGTGGCGGCGGTGCCCGCAGCTGCGGCGTTTGGCTTGGTCATGGCGAAATCTTCGTGGCTATGGAGGAAGAGAGAGCAGAGGAAGAAGAAGCACATAGCGGTGGCGGAGAAAATGGAAATAAATTACATTTTACCTCCCCCCTTTTCATGCACACTGGCCACCAATCTCATTCGTCGATGGAGATCGTGCGCCACAACAAAGGATCTAACCGCACACGTAGCGGCCGCAGAGCGCAACCGTCGCAGGCCACGCCGCCCACTACGCACGGGAAACGAGGAGGCCATCATCACATCCCCAAAAAATTCGCGCCAAACGGTCAAATTCAGCTGAAGCGGCACCGCTCATGGTCAACTCTGACAAACAGGACCGCAGTGTCATGTCCCATCCGTCGCGGTGAACACGCCATCGATTGCCAGGCGACGCAGACATCAAAACTCATCATCCATGATGTCAGCTCCCACAATGCAGCAAAAAACACTCGAGTCCTCTGTCGACTCCGAGGAAAGCACTCGCAAGGGTACAAGGTGGTCTTTCAGCAGACCATCCGACTAGACAAAGGGCATCAAAAATTTATGTCGACTGTGACGGTGATATCAATTGAGACTAACCTCAATTGCAAACAATTCAGCTCAATCTCGGGGGCTACTCCCATCGGGAGCGCTATCGCGCAGCCGATAAAATACAATCAGAGAAGGCCGTCAGGCCACAAAACATGCAGTCGAAACTTAGTCGACTCAGCTACTTAGCTCCATGCAAAATTCACGACTAGCACAGTCGCAAATAATCTTTCCGAGTTGCGTCCGCCGCATACAACCCTCAGATGCTGCACACATGGTACAAAGGTAAGACCCGCTGATCCGTCGAGCCGGCCGGGGACCACACCTGCTGCGCTTGCCCTGTATGTTTCCATGTCAACAGGCATGAAGAAAATCCTGACGGATGCGTTGGGTACCCACATGATCATGCTGCAGGTCGTCTCCTGTAAGACCTCCGCAGCCTGAGTCAAACCTGATCAGCTTTTTCCGGGTTCGAGTCCCCGGACTCGAGCCTGAAGTAGGCTAACAAGGTTTTTGCCCAAGCACAATTAACTGGTCCCGATCCGTCGAGTGCACCAGACCGGTTATGCCGCCATCCCTAGGACCTGTCAAAAGGACAACAAAACATAAGCAAAATATCAGTCGACGTATTACCGACTCAGCATGCAAAATACCAGTCGGTGTACTACCGTCCCAAGTGTCCTTGATAATGAGCAAATATTAGTCAATACATTATCGACCTAAAGACTCATGGCAAAGCAAGCAAATTATGACGTGCACCCACAGAGGAGTTCCTGCCCGATTCTTCGAGTCGACCAAGCACTCGGGGGCTACTGACGTGGGCCTACCCTTCGGATGTCCCACCATGAGGATACCTGGTGCACGTATAAGCTAAGGCCCAGGAAGGGGGGCCCAAGAAGACGAAGTGCGCCTCAAGGCAAGCCACCTTATGTCGGTAGAGACTTACCTTACTCGTAAACCTAATCTGATGCAAACTCCCGAGACCCAGCCTCCTATATAAAGGCTAGGAGGGCCGTCGATCTGGGTCACGCAATACTCTAGCCACAAAAACCCTAGCAAGATCGCATCTTGCCGGGACACCATTGTAGCTCCATTGTACACCTCGATATTAATAACCAGACAAGCAGGAAGTAGGGTATTACCCTCCGGGGGCCTGAACCTGGGTGAACTCCTTGCTTGTCAGCCGACGGATCTACCAGCGCTACCAACTCTCTCCCCCTCTAACGAAACCCCTAGGTAACCTAACCATGGGATTTGATGTGGTCACCCCACGTCACATATTTAGGGTGATAATTTTTTATATGGTATACATGGACGTCTTTTCAACTATATTGTAATATCGTTAATATCATGGTAGAGACCACTAAACCGCAAGGTCTAGTAAATAAATATATTAAATAGTAGTTTCTCGTATATGATTAGGTAAACACATCGTATAAACTTCTGGAGTACAAATTTAAATATCACCAATAGTGTTGCAAGTTTAGTTTGGTAATACGTTGAAATTACACTAGTAGGAAATAGCCTAGTGGCAATCCTGTGTTTGCAACGTGCGTACACAACAGCACGTTGCTAGAAGCACATAGCAACGCGTCAAAAATAAGAACGTTGCCACTAGTTGCGCACTGGCAACGTGTTAAGCTGAGCAAGCGTTGCTACTACAATTTGGCTCGCCGCAGAGCTACGTTGAAACTAGTGACAACGTGCGTTTTTAGCACACGCTGCCAGTACCCTAACATTGGCAACGCGTGCGTTAGCTGCACGTTGCTACTTTCAGTTTACTGGCAGCGTGCATCTAGTATACACGTTGCCATAGCCGCTGTTCCTTTCTGACCTTATCCGGTTGGTACGTCTGCTTTATGTGCACGTTGTTGCCATGACGACCTTTCCGAAAAGATGGGGTCGCCCACAGCGTCCCTTCGTGTTATCAAAGGGTCGCCGGCCGGAGCTATAAATAGGCAGATTGGTGGCTCGCTGCTACGACGGAACTATAAATAGGCAGATCCTCGAGTAGTTCCCCGTAGAGGTGCTCCCAAAAAAAGAAAAGTATGCCGTGACGGATTGGTGGCTCGCTGCTACGACGGAGCTTCTCGAAGATGTCGTAGGACAAGTGTCCTAGGGCATCTTCGAGTAGCTCCCCGTAGAGGTGCTCCCAAAAAAAGAAAAGGAAGTTGTGACGCAATTTCAGGTGCAGTTCATGACACACGAGCCAGGCAGCAAAATGCCGGAGAAAAAAAGGTAAAATCAAAGTAGCAACGCGTATTTGGTGCGCACACGTTGCCAGTACAGGTAGTGACAACGGGTCCAGTAGCAACGCGCGCCGTGCTGTCGCGCGTTGCTAGTAGTTTTCTGCCCCAAAAGAGAATGTGCGGCATTGTAATTTTGGTCAAACAACCAAACCGCGCTCTCACCTCTCTCTCTGCTCCTCTCTCTTCCTCGCCGCCGCCGTCCACGGACGCCGCCGTGGCCTCCCTCTCCCTGCGTCGCCGCCGTAGACAGCGCACTCCAGTAGGTCGCCCGGTGCCGCCCCTTCTACTGCTGCTTTCCCGAGCTACGGCCACGCCCCTAGCGAGAGCTTCCTCGATCCGCCGCCGCCGCCGCCCTCTCCATCTCCGACGGTGCGGACACTGTCCATCTCTCCTGCATCGACGGAGGAAGCTCCTTTCTCCCGCGCGCCGTCCTCCCTCGGTAAGCACCGGCCTCCTACAGCCCCTCCCCGGCCTCCCCTTGGCCCCCTGCACATAATGTGTTTGATGAAATGATTGTTTGAATTTCGAAGATGAACTGTCGATATATCATTGTGTATGTGTATGTTCGTAGGAATTGAGGCCCTTGAGATTGCCGGAATGTTGATTAACTTCCGTTCCGGCAATTTCGGGCACTCCATATGTCCTTTTTTAGCAAAGTTGCTGCCAATTTTTTTTATGAATTTTCGTATGACTTTTGCTTACAAATATGACATTTTTGAGTGCTCGAATTTGGAGTGTACTTACTAACCAAGAGGTTTTTAAACTTAGTTATGTCGGGATATTATAGTGATGTATCCACAGACGAACGAAGGAAGAGGACAAGGAGACCAAGAAGGATTGATATTGATCATACATTGGGGCAAATTGATAAACAAGTTAGAGCTTTGAGCAGAGAAGAATGTCTAATCCAGATCAAATCCTTCTTCCCAGCATTAGAGAAGTATTTACCGGCGGTACCTATAACGGAGACACCGGCACCAGAGACATCTCAATCACAGACTGCGGCACTGGAACCGACACCACCACCACCCGCACCGGCACCGACACCACCACCACCACCATCCGCACCGGCACCGACACCACCACCACCCGCACCGGCACCACCACCACCACCCCCCCCCCCACCGGCACCAACACCACCACCACCACCACCCGCACCGGCACCACCACCACCACTACCACCAGCAGCACCGACACCGTCTCCTATGAAAACCCGACAAGTTGTGATGAAGGTGAGGGCCAACAAGTTCAAGCGGAATTCCGAACCTGCTGTGAATTCCCGACCACGTGCTGCTGTGAAAACTAAACCCCCTACAATTGCTGCTTTGAAGAGCAAGCCCAGACTGAGACCACCATGACCCGCACCGGCACCGACACCACCACCACCAGCCGCACCGGCACCGACACCACCACCACCCGCACCGGCACCGACACGGCCGGAATCACCACCACTGGAGCTTGATCCCGAAACCGCGAGACTGCAAGCACTCTTTGACTCGGGCCAGATGGAAATGGCCCCCTTGGCCCCGAAGTACGAGCCTGGGGCAAAACTTATACACAATGTTACAAATGTGAAGTTAGAGCTTGGCGCTGCTTGTGCAATGTTGGAGAAGTTTTACACGTACAATTTCAAGAAGCCGCGGGACAAGCAAACATCAGGAATTGTGGTTAGTTTCAAACCTGAAATCTTTTACCACGATCAATCCAGCGTCTTCCCAGTCAACTGGGACGACTTGTTTGACATGCTGAACTTCAGAGCATTGGACGCCAGCATAGTGAGATGTTTTACAATGTGAGTATTTAAGAATCAAAGCGTCAATACGTATGGTACTATACAATGTTACAAATTTTCAACCATTTATGTTTATATATATGTAGGTACAGTTATGTTCGCGTCCGGGAATACTCTTATGCAGTAGCCTTTGTTGACCCCTACCTTGCTTCGCAACAGTCTATTCTTAGTTCTTCCACGAAGATTGTGAAGGACTACATCATCAATGTGCTGGAGAAGAGCAAAGATAAGGAGTTAATCTTATGGCCTTTTAATAAGGAGTAAGTTATTTCCGCATCTTCGTTTACATATTTGATTAAGTTCACCCAACTGATTACTACTACTTGTAGTTTTCACTGGATTCTTATTGGTATCTCACTACTGGATGGCCATGTCCACTATTTGGATTCTTATCTTAGTAAGAATGAAAATTTTGGGGACATAGTGGAGCTTATTAATAGGTCAGTTGATACTTACATCTGCATAATGTAAATGATTTTGATCAAGATACACTCTTTGTTTTGTAATGCGAAATATGATATAGTTTGTTTTATTGCATCCATATTTTGTATTGCATTTGAAGAATTTAGCGGTAGAGAAGGAAATGCAAAGGGGAACTATACAGAGCTTACCCATCACCTTGGACATCCGGTTAGTTTCCACTAACACTTGTAGATATATGCATGGATGTTAAATATATTTTATGTGTAATATGGTTATTTCTAAGCAATATATATGTCTCAGTGCCACCAGCAGCCTGCTGAGACCAATCTGTGTGGCTACTATCTTTTGGAACATATGGAAATCATGATGACCAGAGTTATTGACCCTAGGCCAAAATCTGTGGTATGAAAACATTTTTTCCATTAACTGAGAATATTCTTCTGATTTTGTCCCGGTTTTGATCATGACTTGTTCTACGCAGCATCCGCGAATCAGCTTAGACGAATTGCCAAAGAGTACACTAGTAAAGATGATCGAGGATATGGCCGGATTTTTGATTGGTGAATGTATCAGGAAGAAAGGAGAGTTCCATTATGTTAATTAGAAACCTTTTGACTTATTATTGTACTGTTATGTTAATGCAATCAATATGTGAATAGCTATTATTGTACAAATATGTTAAATAAATAGTGTGCATGACCCTATATATATATTATGTATTCGAGATTTTGTATGCATACCATACATTATGTTCCCTTCTACTGTACTTTGAATGAAATATGGAAACGAAAAATAAACTAAATCGGAATAATAATAATTCAAAATCGGAATAATAGTAATTCGAAATAAACTAGCAGCGTGCGGCAATGGCACACGTTGCTAGTTTAAGATGGTTATAGCAACGCGTCCATGTTTTACACGTTGCCAATCATTATGGCGCCTGCAACGTGCCCGGAAACACGTTGCCAGTATAAATAGCAGCAGCGTGACACTGGCAACGTGTGTCCACGCGTTGCTATGTGCAAAAAATGGCACGTTGCCAATTAGCTTTTCTGTACTAGTGTTATAGGCATGTTTAAGTTGTAATATTGAAATATCATCACAATCACAAAGTCTATTTTACATAGCCCGACATCTCCATGCATATCCAGTACTCCGTATGTTGGATCATCGATGCCGAAGATGAGCTGAACGGAAGAACACGACATGCCCAGCTTGTCCATGCATCCGGGCATGGATGGCTCGTCGGGATCTCCAAAGGTAGTGTATGTTTAGGCCATTCTCGACCTAGATAAGAGCATCTTCAGCCACTCTCCCAATAGCCGGACGAGCGCTATTGAAAGCGTCGCGAGATGAGCTGGGCTATTCGGAGCGCCTCTAGGCCCTCTACCCAGCGACGCTCGCAATAGATTTTAGATATTTTTTGTAACCTAGCTCAGATTTGTTCATCTTTTCTTCTTTTTCTTAAAAGAAGTAGTCTTAGGAAGCATATTGAACGCAAGCTTACCCTTCTCTTTGTTCTTTCCGTGGTTAGGGTTTTCTACACCATGTTGGCGTTAGATTGACTCTCACCGGCTCTATCTCTCTCTCTCTCTCTCATTAGTGTCCTTAACCCAAGCTTTTTCCTCAATATCAAAAAATGTTGTGAGATTTTCAACCGCTATGTCTGGTGTCTTATGTTTGAGAGTCGTGGCAAAGTTGCTCCATGAAGAAATCAACTTTGTAATAATGTATCCGGCCACAAACTTGTCGGGTAGGGTACACTTGAGGAGTTTGAGCTATCTCCTAATGCACACTATTTCATTAGCTTGTTCAACTACAGAACGGTTATTCACCATCTTTTAGTCCTGAAAACTCTCCATGATATACAGTTCAGTTCCTGCATCGGTTGCATCGTATTTAGCATTCAATACATCTCAGAGCCCGCTATCGTCTGCTATGTGCATGTACACATCATCCATCAAGAACACTTAGAACACGGCCTCTAAAACTAGTATAGGATTCCTTGAACTTTTTCTGATCTTCGTCACATATAGTTCCTTCAGGCAAGCCGTTACTAACTTTCCACACTTTCATGACCTCAAGCCAACAATATGAATACTTTAACCGGTAACTAAAAGGGTCCGACTAGTTCTGCGCCACGCACATTCCTTCGCTCTAATTCTAACATATTTAAATTTGAGTCAAATCTTGGCTGCATGCAAGTAATCATCTCTTGCACCGATTTTACTACTCCAATGGTAACTTACTGTGAGTGCAACCTCGTGTTGCTTGTGTTTGTGAATGGCATGGCGTTTGACTGACTGTAATATCCATCGCAAACGGTCAATCCCTCCAACTGTGAGGGAAGAGTCTTATTACAGAAAAGTCCATCTTATTTCAGTGGGCAAGGTTGCGAAACGTAAACCATACACGCTAAGCGTGCGTACACACACGCGCGGGCAACATGCAGGGAAGCAACCTAAGAAGATGCATGCACAAGTGATAACGTATGTACTACGTGTTGACAGTGACGATCGATATATCAACACTACGGCCGATGGCTCCAGTGCTCGACCAGTGCAGGTTTTAAGCAGCCTCGGGACCGGACGTGGCCTTGGTGACTGCGGTGAACTCAACCTTGGTGCCGAGCAGGTCGGTGCCGACCCCGGCGGTGAAGGTGTCGTACTGGAGAAACAGCTCGACGACCAGGAGCCTGCCGACGAGCACGACCAGGTTCTTCCCCGGGCACTGCTTGTTGCCCACACTGGGGCTCTCGGTCTCCCTCCCGTTGGACCAGTACACGTACTGCAGCAGCTTGCTCCCTTCCTCCCCGACGAACCTGTCGCCCACGAACTCCGCCGCCGTGGCGCCGAACACGCGCGGGTCCTTGGTGGCCAACGGCTGGTAACCGAATAGCATCTCTCCCTTCTTGACGGCGAACACCGCGTCGTGGCTCTCGATGTTGAGGTCCGTCTTGGCGCGGCCGTACTGGAACTTGACGGGCGGGTCCAGGCGCAGCGCCTCCCACACCGCCGACTTGGTCAGCTCCATCTTCTCCAGCGCCTCTATCGTGACCTTCCCGCCGGCGTCCGCCACGGCGCCGCGTATCTCCGTAACCAGCCTCTGGTGGAACTTCTCGCCGGCGCTCCCAATGCGCGACAGGATGCCCGGGAGCAGAACTTTCAGGCCGCCGTAGCTGTTGAACACGGTCGCGAACAGCAGGTTATGGCACGCCTCCTCGCGCGCCAGCCCGAGGGTCTCGGCGGTGTCGAGGGCCTTGGTCGCGGCGGCGAAGAAGTACTTGTACAGCGCCTTGTAGTCGCCGCTGACGAGGAAGGGAGGCAGGTGGAACGTGTGGAGGAGCGGCTCCTCGAGGATCTTGGGGAGGCCGAGCGTGACGAGCGGGTGGAGCTGCCAGATGAGCCACTTGGCGGCCTTGGTCGGGCCGGTGGTGCCGAGCTCCGACGCGGAGGGGAGCACGCCGAAGTAGGCGTCGCCGATGAACTCGAAGGAGGTGGCGTCGTTGAGCGTGTTGAAATCGGACTTGCCGGTGAGCACGAGCTGGGACTCGACGGTGGCGAGGAGGGAGGAGAAGTGGGTGCGGAAGGCCGGGATGATGGCGTCCTTGCGTGATGCCAGAAGGGAGAAGAGCATCTGCTTGACCTTGGCGTGGTTAGGCTCAGAGGGGTCGAGGTAGGAGCAGACGCGGTAGCCGCCGGTGAGGGAGGTGGAGGGCATGTATGTGCCGGTGAAGACGTCCTTCTTCTCGACCTTGGTGACGTCGAAGAGGACGGGGAAGCTCTTGGCGTCGAGGACGGCGACGACGCGCGGGTCGCGCGCCATGAAAGGGCCGGGCGGCACGTTGATGCGGACGACGGTGGAGCCGTACTTCTGGACGCGGGACTCGAAATACTTGTCCTGGCCCTGGTTGTAGTAGAAGTCGAGGCGGTCGCGGATGGCGGAGACATACGGGAGGCCGTAGCTGCCCGGCACCTCCCGCGGCACCCGGGAACCCATGGCGCCGCTCGTCGGGTTCATCTTACACTGCGTACTTCAAATCAATAAATCACGAGCAAAGTTTGCAAGGTTCAATCACAAGCTAGCTCTAGGATATAGCTAGCTAGCTCTGGATCTCCTTGTTCTTGCTCCTCTGGCTGCAGATCGAGAAGCTTTGAAGGAGGAGACTTCGTGTGTGTGATGGAAATATGCAGCTGCGTCTACTCGCTGGGGTGTACAAATAGCCCGCGGCGACAGCAGCATGCATGGCTGGTAGTGGAGCGCAGGGACGACCGCCTGGTGCAGCACGTGCCGTGGAGGAAAAGTCTGGACGGGGCGACCGGAACGGCGGCTGTTGCACCGTTCACCCACTCTGCCGGCGAAAAGTCTGGACGGGGCGACCGGAACGGCGGCTGTTGCACCGTTCACCCACTCTGCCGGCGAGATCTATCATCCGCATTTGCTGCACCTCCGGCTAACCTCGGAATAGCAAAAGCTGCGTCCTGGAATACGTACGTGGCGGGTGACGTCGGCGAACCCAAAAGATGAAAAGGAAATATCACCGGAAAAAATAAAAATACGAGCAATGAGTTGTTAACACGCAGAAATGAACGTGACTATCACTTATCAGCCTTTGCTACGTCGTCGTCGGATTTGTACAAATTTGTTATCTTCGTATGAAAGCTCAAGCTGTGCCCTAATTAGTTAACATCTACTCCCTCCGTTTTTTAATATAAGATGTTTTAGATGTTGTATATGTTGTCTAGATACATGCTAAAGTGAGTGAACATACACACTTAAACATGTCTACATACATTTGTGCACACATGCATGTGGACAAATGTTAAAACATCTTATATTAAAAAACGGAGGGAGTAGAAGGAATGTTACGGGGCAGCCTCGGTGAAAAGAAATTAAATAACCATAAGGGCCTCTTTGTATTCAAACGATTTCTTTGGTGGTTATTTAATTTGTAGGCTTGAATCATGTAGGATTTTTTCCTAACAATCTTTTGCACTACATTTCATTGAAAATTTAACATGCACCACAGCCTCTTCGTAACAATCATTTAATTTTCATGTGGTGGAATCAAATTAACTTTGGTGCATATGAACTCATGCAAGATTAGAATCGACTTGACATTGCAATTGTACGTTTTTCCTATTTGTGTGTTTTCAGAATCATCAAAATGGGTTGAAATAAATTACCATAAAAGCACCATTGTCCCCATGAATCTTGACTCCGAGAAAGTGAGCGAAGTAGCTCAGATTTTGGGCTGCCAAAACAACAACGGGCTTTCTTTTGGAAGAACAAATAATTGGTTTACGGTTGTCACTGTTTGGTTGCCTAGGACCTGGTGATGATGCCTAAAGCTCGAGATGGGTTGGGTATTCGAGACCGGTTTGGGTATTCGAGACCCGCACTTACACATTAGAGCTCTGATGGCCGAGCTGATGTCCAAACTTTTGTATGGTCCTTCTATTCCTTGTTCCCTTTGTTAACAAGGTGGTATGCTTTCTTTCGTAGGTGTGGGCGACCTATGTGAGTTGATTACCACGGGAAAGGAGCCTACCACATCATCGTTTTACAGCTTATGGCGGGTTGCGTTACTCGTCCTGAGCAGTCCAAATGGGCATGGGTAATTAGGCCAATCCCAAACATGCATAAGACCCTCCTATGGTTAGCTTACATGGGCAAGCTAAATATGAGAGGCAACATGGCGAGGAAATGTTGGGTTACACAAGGGGACTACGATGTGTGCCCAACGCTGGAACCAGTTCACCGCATTGCATTGCACCATAGAAACCGTTATCACGTCTGCGAAAAGATGGGGTTGAAACAACAATCAAAAAGGTCTTATTTGATTTCATAATTTGTGTGCAAAGGGCATGCCACACTCAGATCCTCCACCCGGCACATCTGATTTGCACTTTGCAAGCTGGTTTTCTGGCGAGCACAAATGACAGAGTTTTTAGTGATAAAATGACCACCCCGGCGATGATCTTTCAGAGGATTGCAAACGAGTTGTTGCTAGGGGTGACAAGATAAAAGAAACACAAAAATGATTAAGATCTAGGCTCAAAAGTTGTGAGTCACCACAAACTCACATACACATCCACATTGTTTCAAGTTTTAAAATTTTTGTGTCTCACAAAGATACGACATATGGATTTAAAACTTTGTAGGTCACTAAAATATTAGAATTATAATGTGAAAGAAATAGTTTGAAAATATTTAGTGCAATTTATAATTCTGAAAAACATGAAATATATCTATATATATAATGTCACAAATTCTCAAAATTATTTTCCCATATTCTATCTCAAATGTATCAGTGAACTACAAAGTTTCAAATTCGTTGGTTGTATGGTCAGAGAGATACAGAAACGAGAAGTGATTTGAGAGGGCAAAAAGGGCTAGCACGGATATTGATGCACCTACGAACATCCCAAAAGTGGGGGGTGGGTGGGGGTGGGGTGGGTAACTGAGTCGTTGTTTACAAAGGAAAAAGTCCTCTGGGGGTGGGGGGGGGGGGGGGGGGGGGGGGGGGGGGTAACTGAGTCGTTGTTTACAAAGGAAAAGTCCTCTCTATTTTCTTTTTTACCTCATGGCTAGATAACCTGATGATGAATGTAAATGATTTATTTGTAAAAACCTCTAGTCCCCGTGAGTCGTGACTAGACCATAAATTCATAAAGTAGTGAGTTCTCTAACTTCCACCATAAAAAAAGAGGCCACTAGCTATGGCTAAGCCACTTTAGGTATATCTCCCTCTGACTGGTGATAGCACCTTTTAATAATCTCTCATCCCTTTGTACTTTTGCCATCCTTAGATTTTACTGGGCGTGTATTATGATAGTGTGTTGTCGTTTGAGTTACGTTCTTTTCTCAACCAAACACCATCAATCTTTTTGGTAGTTAAAAGCAAAAAGGGTATGTCTATATCCAAGTCTCAGTCGATTGAGATTTCATAAGTCTCATCGAATTAGAAAAGTGCAATTTGCATTTATTTTTTGTTTCGCCAAGATGCAGTTTTTTAAGGAATATAAAAATAGAAGTTGCAATTTCCAGCAAACCGGATCGACGCTTTTCAAATTGACCGATACTTTATGAAATTCTCGCTTCTCTTAAAATCATCAAAACCAAAACCAAAAACTCCTCTCAACTGGTATGGTGTACGTGGGCTCTCGTCCGTCCGCACGTAAAGCATGTACGGCTTGATGTGGACCCATGCATGCTGCTTGATCATCGATATCCAGATTAAGCATTCACAATGGTACGACGTGCTCATCATTAATCTACAGAGTCATGTCCTTGTACAGAAAGTACCCACACAGAGGCTATCCTAGACCATACCTAACACTACACACCTTTCTGTTTTGACTTTCGTTCGACCTTTTCCAGCCGGTTAATTAATGAAAACGTGCACGGCAGATCAAAAAATGGAAATGAAAACGTGCGAAACTAGTCGAGTTCTTTGGATCCCTGAGTGAGAAGGGCATTCTAGACTTCAAGTTGCTTTCCTTCCCGAACCACAAGAACACGACTGAAACCAACCATTCTTACCTGCGGTGGCCAACGGCTAAAGGAGGAAATGTGCGATCACTCGTCTCACCTCGGAGCAGGGGTTGATCACGGAGCCCAGGGCTCTACAGACGCATATTTACGACTTCTACCGAGCCCTTATGGGCTCCGAGGGAGACCGCCCTCTCCTGACCCTCTCTCCATCCTTATGGGACACACGCCCGCGTGTTTCTGAGGATGAGAATGACTCTCTCATGCTTTCCTTCACAGAGAAGGAGTTGGACGTTGTCCTAGCTAGCATGAAGGTGGACACGGCACCGGGGCCAGATGGCCTGCCGGTCTGCTTCTTCAAGAAGTTCTGGTCTCTGGTTAGACCGTACATCTTAGCTATTGCGAATGACTTTGCCCTGGGTAGGGTGGATATCGCAAGGCTTAATTTTGGGGTGCTTACGCTTATCCCCAAGGTTCCCGGGGCGGAGGATATTAGACAGTTTCGGCCGATAGCACTTATAAACGTGGATTTTAAGTTTATAGCTAAGGCCTATGCCATTCGTCTCGCCCCGATAGCCCACCGTACTATCAGCTGCACCCAGTCGGCCTTCATCAAAGGTCGACACATCCATGAGGGGGTGATCTCCCTGCAGGAGATAGTTCACGAGACTAGGTCTAAAAACTTCGAGGAGTTTTCCTCAAATTAGACTTTGAGAAAGCTTACGATCGGGTAAACTGGGATTTCCTTAGGGTGGTCCTGTTGCGCGTAGGCTTTGACCCAGGCTGGGTTCATAGGGCGCTTAGTTTGGTCTCCGGGGGCCAGACTGCTATCACTATTAATGGTGATATGGGCAACTTCTTTCGTAATGGCCGGGGAGTTCGCCAAGGGGATCCTCTCTCCCCTCTCCTCTTCGACTTTGTGGTCGAAGCCCTTGCCGCTATTCTGGACGCGGCAAGGAGAGCCGGGCATATCCAGGGAGTTATTCCCCACCTTATCCCCGGGGGGTTGTCTCACCTGCAATATGCAGATGACACGATCATCATGATCCAGCCGGAAGACTTGGCAATCGCCAATCTCAAGTTCATTCTCATGTGCTTTGAGAACATGTCGGGGCTGAGGATTAACTTCCACAAGAGTGAGGTGTT
Source organism: Poa pratensis (assembly GCA_947311845.1). Taxonomy (NCBI): domain Eukaryota; kingdom Viridiplantae; phylum Streptophyta; class Magnoliopsida; order Poales; family Poaceae; genus Poa; species Poa pratensis. Next base: position 76,218,917 of record CAMZMU010000033.1, read on the forward strand.
AGCTATTGGGATTGATGAGGGGGAACATCAGAGGATTGCGGACATGCTCAACTGCAAGTGTGGGCAATTCCCCTTCACCTATCTGGGCCTTCCCATTAGTGACCATGCGCTCTTTGCGGGAGCTTGGGACCCATGACGGCAAAGGTGGGTAAACGGGCGGACCCTTGGTTCGGCAAACTCATGTCTTCGGCCGCTAGGCTTACTTTGACCGATGCGTGTCTATTTAGCCTCCCTTTCACGCGATGGGGGTCTACCTCCTTGGTGATGGGGTGCACAAGTCTATGGATAGGCATAGATCCCGTTTCTTCTGGGAAAGTAACAGAGTTAAACGCAAATACCATTGGGTCCGATGGTCAGCAGTATGCCAACCAAAAGCCTTGGGGGGTATTGGGATTCGAGATACCAAGCTCATGAACATTTGCCTTATGGCCAAATGGGTGTGGAAGCTGCTTACCAACCGACCGGGGTTATGGGCGGATATCATCAGGAGCAAATATCTGCGTTCCAAGGATATCCTTGTGGACTCCCATAACCCTGGGTCCCAATTCTGGAATGCCCTTCAGAAGGTGAAGGAGGTGCTACGCTTGGGGGCTAGGCACTATGTCAGAAATGGTAGGTCCACGAGGTTTTGGATAGATTGGTGGCAAGGGTCGGGGCCCTTGTGTACCAGATTCCCCTCCCTCTACGAGGTGGCCTCTGACCCCGGTATCTCGGTGGAGACAGCACTGAGAGTCGGAGGGTGGGGTATCCACTTCCGCCGGACGCTTGGCCAGGCTGACCTCCCGGCCTGGGAAGAGCTGCGGAGGGTAACCATGGATACCCACCTGGAGGATGGGGTGGATGAGCTCACGTGGACGCTCGAACCTTATGGTAACTTCTCGGTCAAATCTTTATACCGGAAGCTCTGCCACGGATCCCCGCACAAACACTACTGCCAGATCTGGGGGATTGTGGTTCCTCTCAAAGTTTGGATTTTCCTTTGGCAGTTGGTGCGGAAGCGCCTCCCGTCTAGCGATAATATCGCTCGCCGCAAGGGCCCCTCTAATGGGCTTTGCGTGTTATGTGGTAATCATAAGGACCCGAACCACATCTTCTTTGACTGCGTGTTAGCCAAATTCCTTTGGAGCGCAGTTAGGGAACTGCTGCATTGCTCCTGGAACCCCACGTGTTTTGCGGAGTTTTTTAGGCTCCTTCAGGGTTACGCGGGCCGGGCACGTGGAGTCCTTTGGATTTGTTGCGCGGGTCTTTGTTGGACGCTCTGGAACATGCGAAACAAGTACACTATTGAAGGGATCTTTCCTTCACAGCCGGCTGACTGCCTCTTCAAATTGGCAATGTTTCTGCAGGTGTGGAAGCCAGTGGCTAGACGTCAGGACCGAGGCGAGCTGGAGTCGGCGATTCGCGAGATTCGCCGCATCCACGACACCGTTAGGGAGCGCCCCTGACCCCTTGTTCCGCCGCCTGTTTTATCTAGCTATCTCTGTAGTGCCTACGGGTTGTGTAAGTGTTGCCCTCTCTGGAGTGGCGGTGATGTAGCCTGTGTGCTACCTGAAACTTTATTGATGTATGTGTTGTTCTTCTTTGTTGTACTTTGTATCGCACTCGCCGGTTGGCTTTATTAATTTAAAGCAGGGCTCTGCTCGACCCTGCATTCTATTCTTACCCGCCCCGTCGATATAGCTCATGTCGATTCTCTACGTACCGGCCACCGACGGTACAATGATGAAGGCCGGCAGGCGCGTGGAGAAAACAGCCGCCGGCACGCACCGGCCGCCGCATGCAAGGCCAATCATGCCCGTCGTCCTTTTTCCGGCGTGATATAAGTACACATGTGTACGGTGTACCTACTGCAGATCCACAATTGGGTATCTTTTTTACTAAATGGCCCTTAATCGGTCATTAAGACAAATCTGGCCCTCCGCAAAACTTTCACGCGGATATGGCCCTCGGCCTCATACGCCACCCGCCGTGGCGTACTGGACCCTCCGAAACGCCCCGTCAGACGACGTTTGCTGCGCGGCCGGAGGGTCTGATATTTTTCTGCCTTACGCCAGATGATATGGCTTAGATATTTGGACTTAGCCGTTTTTGCGTTTAGTCATCGTCCTTGGTGGATACGCCTTGCCATTGTCCGTGATTGCGAAGTACGAACGCCCGACTAATTGGCACCTAAACATAGTAACGACCAATGCGATGGCGTTTGAAGAAAAAGACATTTCAAGTCCGTTCTTTCCTCTTCGTTTGATGCGCCTTTCAGTTCTATGTTACGTACATAATCACGCCGTATACGAAGACGTTTGAATGCCATTGTGACGCCATACAGATTGTCTAATTCGTCCCCGTCTCGTCCACGTATAACCGGTATATTGGAGGGCCTGGAAAATTTTCAGAGCCTCCGAGTTGCTACGTCCAAGCGGAAGGCGTTGTCCCTGAAGGCCGTAACGCCAAAGCTATGACTACGTCCTGATTAACGGAGGCTCTGTGTTTCTCTCGCTACGTCGACTGCGGAGACGTTCCCACTGCTAATTTTACTCTTAATTTCCGATTACGCTAGCTGGGCCTTTTGTCTGAATTATCGCCATGCCCGCTAGCCGGGCCTAGTGATGAAGTTCATAATGGGCCAAGTGGGCTTGACGGAAACCTCCCGCTATATGTGCATTGCATTGCCCAACCGTCTCATACATATCACATTTCTGGAGCCTCCGAGCTAACCCTTTCAGCCGTTGCCGGAGGTTATCCCCATAGCCTCCAACAATTCCAGATCTAGATCTAGACGGTGATGCGCCGCCAGCCGCTGATGGATTTTCCTCTTGGTCCGCCACCGTCCACTGATAGCCGAGCCACCAAGCTTGTACCCATCCGTCCAAACTCCGGCATTGTCGTTCCCCAGTACCAAGGACCGGACGCGGCGTCGTCGTCACAGGCACCGCTGTTCGTCTATCGCCGGAGGTATCCTCCCACAACGCAGCCGTCGGCGAACGCAGAGGCGGCGGCAGCTGCACTTGTCCATCTGTCCCATTCTCCGTCGTCAAACACTTTGCTGTCTGATTCTCCCCCAGTACATCTTCCACCCGTGGCTTCCCAGTCTCAGTCCGTCAGTCAGTTGGGGCTGGACGCTGGATTGCCCGCGTTCCGGCCCCCGTCGCCTACTGGACCAATTCTATTTGGAGTTCGTCTTGTATCTGCTTCGCAATCAGTTCTCCGTCCCACATCCGTCGCTTCCCGGGACAATGATGCCGGCTTGGCTGCACCGTCAGCGCCGCCCCCACCGGCCCCACCATTGGTAAGTTATTGATTTTGTGTGCTTTCGTATATCATCCGTCAATTACAGTTACAGATACAAGTAATTGTAGATCTGGTGAGTTGATTTGGTGCTTATAGGTTGTAGATCTGGTTAGTTCATTTGGTGCTTACAGTTTGAATTGTTGTGATGATTTTGTGGTTAACCTTTGATCCCAATGCGTCAATCTGCTCAGTTGATTTGGTGGTTATATCTAAGGGTGTGCTTAACCTCATACAGTTGTTGTCAGGGTTGCCAACGGTGCTCCTTTGGCCGCCTGCTAACCTCTGCTCCAATGTGTCTCGTCTGAGCAACAGGTCTCTAAAGGCACGGTGTTCCGGAACAGGTCCACAGCAAATGCCATCGGTCGCATCACTGCCATCCAGAGGTTTTTCCCAGCTAGGCTGAGTGAAGCTGTGGAGTACGCGAAGCAAGATGGTTGCCCGAGTAATCTAGGTCTCCATGAACCCAATCATCCTTTCCCTTCCCGGTTCTACGTGCAAGTGACAGAGGTTGACCTGGTTGCTCTCGTCATCCCGTCATCATTTACGGATGCTCTGGTGAATCACACCAATATAAGAAGGCTGGCAAAAGCTAGACATTCTAAGTTTTCCGAAAAGGTTGATATGCCAATCTGGGTTAAAAGTTTCTGTCACACGAAAGTGCAGCTTCAGTGGGTGGATGGTCACCTTGTTCTTTTGAATGGATGGGACAAACTGGCAAGGAGGTTACAGCTGCACGTGGACGACATCCTTTCCTTCAAGTTACAGAATCGTGGCTTCAAGATGAACGTTCTGAAGCACGAGACGTCGACGTCCTCGATCTATACATGCTCTGCCCATTAAGCTGTTGTAGATGCGGCTCATGTCTAGGTCGTCCTTGTGTTGTATAGCAACGCCTTAGTAGTTCTTGGAGTCCAGGTTGTCCTTTTGTTTAAATGGAGACTATGCCTTTAGTTGGCAGGGTGATGTATAACGCCAGTGTTGTTATTTTGCGAATGTTCAGTACTTGCTATTTACTTTTTATGTTGTGTTTAGTAAGTATGAACATTTGGTATCAGTTTTTTTTCTTGTAGCCTATGTTATTTGTGAAAAACAATGAAGCTTTTGATCTTATATGGGCCAACCATCTTATATGGGCCAACCATTTACCAAGTGGCTATGTAGCGTTCGTACTGATTTGCGTTTTTTTTTCTGTTCCAGAAAACCTGTGGTAGTCGAACTCAACGTGGCCCAAAACCGGTGAGCGGTTGCACGCGTGGAGATGCGCGGGAGACGCCTACAGAACTCCGTCACACATCAATGACAAGCGGCTTGAAGAACTGCTCTCACTCTACGTCCCATCAAAAGAATACCTCATCTCTCCCCATGGGCGATACAGTACCTCCTCATCCGCCGGCGCCGCGGGATACCCACCGACGGTCGTCGTCGCAGCGTAGCCACAGCATAAGCGTCCTCGCGCGGCGATGAACGTCCCTATGAACAGCCCACCTTCTGGAGTACAGGCCCCTCGCCGGTACCCAACTCGGATGGCAGCCGAGGTTTCCTCGGAAACCACCGCTGGTAGAGCTCCGCCGCTGGATCACCCTCCTGGATTTACCCCCTTGCCAAGATTCCGAGCTCCTCCACCGCATGTCATGTCTACATCCAAAGCCGATGTTGGATCTGCATCAGGTGCAACCCCTGCCTTGCGTACGCCATGGGTGGTAAGTATTTAAACCAGCTTCAGAGATATTTGTGCATTGGTTCTGAGATTAAGTCGGTATGTATGAATTAGCTGTAGATTGAATTATGTGCTGTTCTGCAAGTGCCGATAAAGAAGTGCGTGGGCCTCTATTTTTAATATTATTGCTTCGATTTTGGGATTGTTGCTCCCTATTGTAGATTTTGGGATTGTTCTGCAAGTGCCGATATTTGTTGCTCCCTATTAGAGAGTAAACATTTGTTGATTCAGTGTTTTTTTCTTCGTTCTGCAAGTTAGACTCTCAGCACTGAATTTTTGTTTTTACCTCTGATGTGTTATTTGCAATTCAGGATTTGTCACTGCCTAACAGTAGCCCACGGATGAATCACCCTCCTGGATTTACCCCCTTGCCAAGATTCCGAGCTCCTCCACCGCATGTCATGTCTAAATCCAAAGCCGATGTTGTATCTGCATCAGGTGCAACCCCTGCCTCGCGTACGCCTGTGGTGGTAAGTATTTAAACCCGCTTGAGAGATATTTTTGCTTGAGAGAATTTGCTGTAGATTAAATTATGTGCTGTTCTCCAAGTGTGTGCCTCTATTTTTAAGACTACTGGTTCCCCTCAGGGATTGTTGCTCCCTATTGTAGACTCATCTTTATGTCTAATAACTCTGAGGACTGAATTTATGTTTTGACCTCTGATGAGTTATCTGCAATTCAGGAATTGTCACTGCCAAACAATAATCCACGGATGGATCACCCTCCTGGATTTGCCCCCTTGCCTCGATTAAGTGCATGTCCACCACTTTCCAAGTCGGAATGCGGAGTAGGATCTTCATCTGCTGGAACACCTGCCCTGCCACCGCCTTTGGAGGTATGCCTGCGTTCGATCTGACCCCGTGTTTATTGTTATTGTTCAATCGACGTAGTCCGCACAAATTCTTTTCCAGATTATCCGGAACGCAGTGGTGATGTGTTATTTTCATATTATCTTCAGGCATTGGATTCTCATACAACTGCGGCTATTTGCACTTGCAAATTTCTCGTACCACCTGCTGTGCATCCCATGAGCATGGTATGAATGTAATACCTGTTTTGAACTATACGCGTATACGTACTTACTCATGTTCGCATGTACAGTCAAAGGAATACTATTAAACATGAGTTCATTCAGACGCAGGATGGCTCAAAGGGCACGAAACTTTCAGTCCAGCACGGGGAAACCATTCAGCAGAACGACGTCGTCGTACGTACTCGTGTCAATGGACTCAACGAGGCTGTTAAAAAGCTGGAGACGATTCAAGCTTCTGGGAGCAAGACTAGGGGTCGTCCTGCACGTCTAGGGCACGAACCCGTAGACGAGGTTCCACTACGTTTCTATGTGCAGGTCTCCATCCAGGAGCTGGACGCTCTTGTAATTCCAGCCTCTTTCAGGGACGTTTTATCCTTGAAAACAAACATGGGCGCCCCTCCCTCAAAAAAGAAGGAAGCCAACCATCACAAGGTCTCCTTGGCAATTCGTTGTACGAAATTCTGTCAGTATTTCGTCCAGCTTCAGTGGATGAGTGGTCAGCTGGTGTTGCTGAAGGGATGGAAGGATCTGGCCAGACAGCTGCATCTAAATGTTGGTGACATTCTAGTGTTCAAATACCAGGATCATGCCTTCAAGATCAAGCACTTCCAGTTTGGCTCATCCACAGAATGTGTACACTTCTGTGATGACCATTGATCACGGTGACCAGGATTTATAACACTCCTATAGTTCGGATGCGTGGACCGACGTTATGTACTGCTGTGCTGCTTTCATTTGGACCAACGTTCTGATTGCTTTTGCTGTATTATAAGTTACTCCACTTTCGTTCGGATGCGTCGATCCGAATGTTTAACTTAAACTTTCCGGTACAGTCATTGTATGTGTGTTTTATCTTGTTGTATATGGCACTAAGAAGCTGGTGCGTATGTTCTGCGTCGCCATTATGTTTCTTCATCCTATCCATCGTCGTCCATTTGTGCTGATCTTTGGTATGATAGGTGCAGCTGGCAGCATGAACATTTTTTTTAGATAAAAGGGCTCCTCCCCGATTTCATTAACGAAACCATAGCTACAGAGTTTTACATCCAAAACGCAGCACCACCAGTAGTGAAAAGTAAACATCTCTAAGAACAAGGTAGAAAAGAGAGAATACAGAATCGAGAGTACATAAAGAGAATACAAAGACAAGTCTCCCTATCTATTTTTGTTGCCTTCTCTTCATGTCCACGCTCTCCTGTAGACTCCTTCATTCTTCTTCTTTTTATTTCACTTTCTTCCGTCATCCCTCACATCGTCAACCTGGGTATCCACGGGGTCCAACTTCTTCTAGCTCCGAAGATCTCCTTAGCAACCTTCTCCAGAAGTCTAGCGAAGTAGACCAGTCGATCCCTTGCGTCCTGTTTCACCTGCAACAAACTCCACCATTGAATCCAATGCGAAATTCTGAAAACAACATCACATGGCTCAATTGGCCATTTCTTCTCAAAACAAGCAGCATTTCTGACTTTCCAAATCCCCCACAAAATTGCTGCAACCCCTACAGTCCAGAGCCCCCTCTGTTTCTTATTTTTCCTCTTAAGCCAAACCGATATGGCGTGTTCAGCTGAGGTAAATTGGAAACCAGTTCCAAAAGCGCAGCCAACAACATTCCATATGTATCTAGCCAAAGGGCATTCAAAGAAGAGATGGTTAATGGATTCATTTTTACCACAGAATAAACAGTTTTCTTCACAATCCCCTCCCCTGTGTTTCAAAACATCTCTCGTCAGGATACTTTTTTTAAGTACTAGCCAGATGAAAGTTTTGATTTTCAGAGGTATTTTTATTTTCCACAAGAACTTATAAGGCACCACTCTGCGAGATTGCATAGCAGTATAGAAAGACTTAACGGAGAAATTTCCTGAATTAGTTAGCGTCCATACTAACTTGTCAGGTTCCTCATTTAAAGTTATGTCTCTCAAGAGCCCCCGCAGAGAAGCCCATTGTTCCCCTAGACCACCTACCAGAGCCCTCCTAAATCTAAGAGGCGCCCATCCTCTGTTAATAACTTCATTGACAGTGATGTTTTTATTCAACGAAGTACTAAAGAGTCTTGGGAACTTTTTAGATAAGCATTCATCTGCTACCCAGTGGTCTTCCCAAAAGCTAGTTTTTTTCCCATTTCCCAAGTTTATCCGACAACAAGCCCAGAACAATTTTTTAACTTCCATCAAGCCTTGCCAGAAATGCGAATCACCATTTCTTTTGACAGCTTGACAAAGATTAATTTTGTCTAGGTATTTCTTCCACAAAATTTGTTGCCATAAACCCTCTTCGTTGAAGAGTTTCCAAAGCCACTTCGATAAGAGTGCTATATTCATCACTTCCAGATCTAAAACCCCAAGACCTCCCTGTTCTTTTGGTAAACATACGACCTCCCATTTAACTAGGTGGTATTTCCTTTTTCCTTTTTCTCCACTCCACAGGAAGCCTTTTCTAGTCGAATCCATCCCTTCTTTTACTCCCACAGGTACTCTGTAAAAAGAGTACATGTATAGTGGGACACTAGACAAGGATGAATTAATCAGAGTAACTCTTCCTGCCATAGCCGTCATTTTTCCCAACCAAGGACAAAGTTTCTTTCCCATTTTATCCTCAGTAGGCCTCCAATCAGAGGCCTTAATCCTTTTTTTATCTACTGGAACCCCCAGGTATTTCGTAGGTAAAGCCCCGGAATTGCAAGTGAGAATTTCTTCGAATTCTTTTGCTCTCCTGGCAGCCTCCCCTAAACAGTAGATATCGCTTTTGTGAAAATTAATTTTTAAACCCGACATTTGTTCAAAAAGACACAGAATGATTTTCAGATTTTTCGCTTGTTCGATGTCATCCTCTAGTAATAGGATTGTGTCATCCGCATATTGCAAGATGGACACCCCTCTATGTACTAGATCTGAAGACAAACCAGTTAGCACCCCCTGATCCTGCGCCCTACTAATCAAAATTGCTAACACATCCACCGCCACATCAAAAAGTAAAGGCGACAGGGGATCCCCTTGCCTCAAACCTTGATATGTATTGAAGTAAGGCCCTATTTCTCCATTTACCTTGACTCCCACTTTCCCACTAGTAACTACCTTCATCACCATGTCCACAAACTGCGACGGAAAACCCTTTTTTTCTAAAGTCTGTACCAAGAACGGCCACTTAATTTTGTCAAACGCTTTCTCAAAGTCAATCTTAAAAAGCACCCCTGATTTTTTGTTTATGTGGACATCATTCATAACTTCATGTAACACACATACTCCCTCTAGAATGTATCTACCTTTCAAAAAGGCGGTCTGTGTGTTTTTTTTTGATTGGCAGCATGAACATGAGCTCCAAGAAGTGTAGATTCCTGGAACTCTTCCTCTGAAAACCACATAGAACTACAGCATGGACGAATAAAATCAGAAGTCCGGAAAGAAGGAAATGTACTGATGAAATGTGCAGTAACTTACAGGCATGGAGATACGGACGACTCTGTGACATGTAATGGATTTCAAACTCGCGAACGTCTCCTTATAAAGGAAGAAGCATGTCCATACTCGCCTCATCGGTTGGCGTATTTCAGAGAGAAAAAAAAGACCGTTGCACAGGGCAGCCATACGATTTGGCTCCATAGGACAGAGTGAGCAGCTTCCGTAGTTTACCAGATAGGCGTTGCATATTATCACAAAGCCCATTAGGGACATACAGGGATTTTGCAAACACAAAAAAAACATTGAAAAACATCTTTGTAGTCCCTTAATCGTGCTCATTGCATCAGCACAGTATTTCTGTACATGTAGCGGCGTTGAACATCTTCACGCGTAAACCGCGTGGCTGAAGCTCGAAAACGAGGACGTCCTTCACCTTCAGTTTATACTTTACTGCGAACTCCCTCCAGTAGAGGCCAAGAACTAGGCGGTCACCCATATTTTTGACCTCTACTGAATCTGCACACGACAGTCGTCCTGTAAAGAGTGTTATGACTGCAGCTGGTACGTGCTTATTGATGTTTAGAAATTTCTTGAGCACGTTCTCGAACGCTGTTGGAATGAGAAGCATATGCAAGTCATCTGCGTCCAGCTGCACATAGAAGCGGCGGGGTAGTGAATCTGTGAGTGCGTGCTCCAACATCGCTTTGCCTCCATTGTTTTTATCTTCGCTGATGGCTCCACAAACCCGACGTGGCACAACCGGCTTCAGTACACATGTGTTCACCGGCAGAGCCCGTCGATTGCTGGATTCCTTTGATAGCATACGCGGCAATTAGGCATGACTATTAACATACTTACTGTTGCACAAATAGTCATTGCAACTGGAATTACATATGTACCTGGGCATGAGTACATGTCGCAACTGGCGTTGTCGTCGCTACTGTCGCCATAGCCTGACGATGGGAAGTTCCGCCTCTCAAGAACTGAGCAGTCCAGGATGTCCTGGATGTCGCCGCCGCAGCTGTTCGCGCGGTCGTACCCATCGTTTCCTGGCCTGATGGACGTTCTGAAACCGGCTGGGCCGGCGATGCCATGTTCCCGGCAGCACGTCGGGGATAAGATCCCCAACTAGTCGCGATCTGGTAACCGGCCGTACGGGTTGCCGACGTCGAAAGACCTTGACCTGTAATATTAATCAATGATTCTGTCCACCGTGACTGCGCCTCAATTGGTTCCGCTTCATCATCTGGAACCAGTGGCGTGGCCGGACACATCCACCACGAGGGAAAAGATGGTGGCCAGGCGCCAGTCATTGATCTCGGAACGAACTTGGCCGTCAGGTCTGTGGCGTTTCGAAATATGGACGGACGGTCATGTCATAGCAATAGATTCAGGCCACGCACTACATGATTAGGTGTTTAGGCAGCGTCTTACCGTGAGGATGCAGGTTTGGTCGTTGCTGAGGAAAGAGATCTCCTTTCTCGTACTAGGGTCTCTATTCTCTCCGAGCTAATAGTGTTATCGGCATGTCTCAGACGTGTGTTCGCGAATTATAGTTTCCCCCGTCTCCTTTAACGCCGGAAATGGTAGACGAGCGAGTGCAGAAGGTCGCTCGATAGGCGTTACTCCAAGGCGAACTCCAAACAGCACATCAAAAGACGCTGCAACCGTTTGAGATTCTCTAAATTGGAAATCCTAACCTTGTTCTGACACTGACTGACTGACATGTGGACACCAAAGGATGTCGGCCCCACTTGTCAGTATATCAAATTCAACCAAGTCTGGAAAAACGCCACACTGCAACACACGCCATTTCAGAGGACGCCCTCGGAAATGGCCAGCATTAATTCGCCGCTGGAAAACCAGGTCCTCTGACTCTTCAGCGTGCCCTGAGTCGTCGGTGACGGATGGTGATCCAATGACGTGGTAATTCATACCGTTTGGTGACTGGCTTGTAGGACCGAGGAAGGAAGGGCCCACTTGTCGGTGCAGGTAAGGAAGGGCAATGAACGAATCAATACTTGTATTCCGTCAGTCCCGCCCTTATGACTACTTAAGGGCTTCCCCCTACCCCTCTTCAAATCTCAGACCCTCCAGCTTTATCCCCTCTCACCCACACAGTTAAACCAGAGAGGTCAAACCTGCAGGAACCCTAGATCTTGTAGCAGTTCCCCTAGAAGACGCGCAGGGACGATGGAGCGGGCAAGCGGGTCCAAGGTTACCGGACAGAAGGGATGCAAGCATATGCCTGCTTTGGCCGAGCAGCAGCTCCGTCGTCATGTGCACCGCCATCCTACTCCGTCGCCCCCATCTTCTCCTCTGGTACTACCTTCTTATCCTAGTTTTACCAAATAGCAATGTGGTAGTGAATGTATTTTTTGCAAATTGGTTAGATCGGAGTCTCTGGGTTTGCTGTATTTCATGTCTGTATTTCACAGATAGATTAGGATTACGTCAGGTATATACCTATTTGTCGTTTTATTATTCTCAACCGAACATGAAAGATCTTTGTACACATAGTTCGTTTATCCAGTTCTTTGGTTACTGATAGGAAGGTGTTTTTGTTCAACTTCAGCATTACTACATCAATTTGGTATATCCTGCAGTGTGATCCTATTGTAGGCAATGTCCGTAACACTGTGTGCTATCATCTGGGTGGGCTTTGTCAACTTTTGAGTGCGTTTGTACAGGCACATGTATACATATTTACTTCAGCTGGACTGAAGATTCCTTGTAGTTTTTATTTTTCTTAGTCCGTAACTTAATTACTAACTGTTTTCCATGGATTAATTTCGTAGCACAAACGTGTGAAAGATGAGTATTCAAGTGAATACTCTGATTCTGGTGATTCGGATTACAGTCCTATGGAGTATGACGAGAAGACTATCATCAAGGGCAAGTTCGCTGCTAAATCAGAATGTCGCGCTAAGAAGTCTTCGCAGAAATATCCGCTGCCTTCTCTGAGCCCAACTATCAAGACCACTGTAACGTCTTCCAGTAAAAAACCTCGTGGCAGAAAACCTGAGTACGTTCGACAGCACACTGACAACCGTCGTGGTGCCATGTTCTTCAAGCTTCTCGGGCCGTTTGATATTTCTCCTCTTGTCATCCCCGATGCATTTGTCGAGCTGTACGGAAGCGATAGAATCAGCGGAAGGGTCATTCTGCTGATCGGGGGAAACTCCTCCGTTATAGTTCAAGCTGCAAAGATTGGCGCCTCCAGTGTGCTTAGCACTGGCTGGGATAATTTCATACAGTCAAGGCCTTACTTGGGGGTTGGTACCTGCCTTACCTTCGAGGTTGTTGTCCCCGACCCCAAGGTTTGGCAGCTCACGGCTTTCAGTCCAGTCGGTGTGTCAGTCTCCCTATGCGAGTAGGTTCAGTACCAAGTGAATGTCTATGGTTTATGTTATATGTCTCGGACATAAAGTTATGTTCTGCGTTTTGCTCTTCCTGTTTATCATCAATGAAAGCTTATTTGTACTCCTGTCATAATTAGCAGTTGTTTGCAGGTTTTCGTATCCGTTAAGTTATGCCTGTTGACCATCAGGGACATATATTGCATTCTGCCTTACACCCACACCGTTGTGCCAAAACTAGTTCCATATTTACCTTTTAACTTTTCGAACTAGTTCCATACACTGTGGGGATAGTTCCACAGCCACAAAAACTGGGAACCGGAGCAACTTCTTGCTCCGATGCCAAATTGCTGTACTACCAGGGGAGTCGCCAGATGATGTGCTACAAGGACCAGTTGCTGTACTACCAGCTGTCCTGGTTTCTCCAATTAAGAATAAATAGAGGAGAGGAGCAGGGGATTGTAATTTAGGTGGAATGGCAGTGGTGGAGGCAGCCAGAGATGAAGAAGTTAACAAAGTAGAGCCCGACATCGATGATAGGATGATAGGAACTGGTTCTTGATTCAGAGATTACAGTACCGAATTTCAGAGATTACAAAACTAAAACAATCATGCTTGATAATATGGAAAGATCAAGCAAATCCATTGGTACCGGGAGATGTTCCATCAATCTTGCCGCGCCAGGTCTTGAAGGTGTGCCTTGGGGAGCATGGAGGTGGCGGCGACTCGACGTCTTCGCCACTGTCAGGATAAATTTGGGGCAGGAAAGGAGCAGGGACCGTGACGGTAAGCACCTTGGGCACGGAACAGGGGTCACGCAGCCAAGCGCTCACCGTCACCACCCAGCGATCAGTCGCCGGCAGCACCTCGATGACCTCACCGTCGAGCCCCGCAAGCAGGAGGTTGATGGCCTGCGGCTCCTGCGCCTCCTCTGGCAGCCCCTCGATGCTGAGTGTGGTCTTGTACTCCATTTTCCCCGGCGTGCCACGAGCGCAACGGCTCCAGCGGCGGAAGCGGATGCGCGTGCCACCGGAATTCAGATCGGAGTGCATCACGGCAGAGCAGTCCTCTTCCGAGTTGAATTTCAGAAAGAAATGGAAGGGCGGGCTAGTTATCTCCACCGTCACAGCCGACTGGCAAACACCACAGTCGACTTCCATGGCAGCCAGCAAAGCCGCGGCCGTCACAGGCAACTCCCCTTCAACGGTTGCGAGTAGGGCACGACCACGGAAGCTCTCTTCCAGCTCTGCCATCCCCGCCGTGCGAGCCAGCATGATGCGGCCTCAGTCCGGGCGCATATCCGGCTCGCCGCGCCGCATCAGCTCGCTAAAATACCGGCTGTCCTTGACGCGAGACCAAGGCTCCGTCGTGCCGCCACCCACGGTGCCGCCGCCAACGACCGAAGACGCGCTGTCGCCACTCACGCTCCCACCGTAGACGCCTCCGCCAGCCATGGTCTCCTATTTGGGACGAGCTAGGATTCAGCTTCGGTGACTGTGTGAAAGACAAAGTTGGGTTAGGGCTATTTCGATCTGGGCACCCGGATTATGGAGTGAGCCACTAAGGTGTTTTTCGCAAAACAAACTGGCCGCACGCGCATCTCATGTGACCACAAACGGTGCCACGTCAGCGTATTTCACGGCTCACCTGACGGAATGACCAAAAGTCACTAAGCCACAACTTCGTGACCCGTTTTGACAACTTTGTGACCAATCCTTTCTTTTCGTGCAACTTGATGACCTCTGGTGCGTTTCACTCTACATTTTATGTTTGCACGAAGCCTGATAGGTGATACTCTGAGAGGCATAAATTAATTCAGAGGCGTGACCTCTGATGGATGCTGCAACAGCGCGGCGTTTGGTGGCCTGCTTCCGGGGCTGGGCCAGGCTAGCGCGAACCGCAAAGCAGCCTCGGGCCAGGCCCATCGAACGTGCCTCTGGAACCATGCCCTGGCGAGCGCAACGTGTCCCAGCGGTTGCACGCGCGGAGAAGGGCGGGAGACGCCGCATCAATTACCCCACCGCTCTATGCCCTCTCACGTCCCATCACTCTGACCGACGAGACCGAGGAGATCGATGGCCAGTGCTCCTCCACCGCCGCCTCCGCCCGCCATGGATCTCGCTGGCGCAGGCCATCGCCGGCACAAGTTCGAGGCGGTTACGGGCCGCAGCTCGGCGGCCGCCATTGACCCCGCGCGGACGCCGTCCTTCAATCGGCCATCACCGGTGGCGCAGCGCACCTCTGCCGCCGCTCGTGCGGCAGCGCCGTCAAGCGCCACCGCCGGGGTTACGGGCCGCAGCGCACCTCCGCCGCCGCTGCTCGTGCGGCAGCGCCGTCAAGCTCCACCACCGGGGGTGGAATACTCCAGGAGGGGACGTACATGGCCAGGAGGCGTGCGATGCTGGCGGCGGAGGCGGCCGCGGCCTCGTCGGCAGCAAGCAACCAGCCTCGGGGGCCGCCCCCTGGCTTCCACCCGATGCCGCGATACTCGCCTGCCCCGCCGTCTCCTCTGGGACCCGGATCTGGTACCTTTCCGGTAACCGTCTACCCTCCGACGGTCCCTTCGTCTTCTACAAGTCCGGCGGCTCCAACTCCTCACTCTGCGCCATCGGCGTTCGAGTCGCCGCCATCTGCCTCTGCGCCGTCCACCCAGGGCTCTCCTCACTCAAGGAAGAGGAAGGACAAGGAGCCGATGAGGTCTCCTATGGTAAGAATCAAATCCCAACATCATTTCCCAATCCTTTTCTTAGGATTTTTTCATTTCATGGTCGATTAGATCCCCAATCGATGCACTGTTCTGTCTTAGTAGATGACGCTCTAGTTGATCATGTTGTTGACGTTGATGTATTACTGATCAGTGCATGCTCTAGTTCATTGATGCTTGCAATGGACAGTACATTTGATCCTTGCATGCCGTAGGCCATCATGTTCTTTGTTGATCCAGTATTGCGCTGATTCTTGCTAGCTTATCCTTGCAAGGATCAATAGCACTTATCCTTGCATGCTTGCACTGATTCTTGCAAGCTTCATAGTTGTGCGACGCTGACATTGGTTTTCTTTGATTGCAGAGCTGGGAGCCGTTGTGTGACATGACGCCTACTCCACCACCAGAACTCCAGGACCTGATCAACCACAACACTGCCCTTCGAAGGGCAGTTGTGCAAGGATTGGAGGCGGCTGTCTACGAGATGGGGCGCGTGAAAGGAAGGCAAGAGTCCCAGAGGCCGTCATCCCCGCCTTGGAAATGAAGCTCAAGATGTCAGGCCCGGCGCTTCTATGTCCAGCTCGAGTACTCCGACTTGAGGGCCATTGTCCTTCCCCCAGAGATGAAGAACCTCCTGATGAACAAGCTGAACATGAAGCCCACCAGGTCTGTGCCTCAGCCGAGGGGCTCCGTGCCAATAAGGTGGTCGAAGTGTTGTCAGTACTTCGTCCAGGTTCAGTGGTTCCAACAGGACATTGTCATCTTCGCCGGCTGGAGGGAGTTCGTGAGGGCTAGGGAGCTGGAGATGGGCGACGTCGTGGTGTTCAAGTACAAATGGGGGCTTCGACATCAATGTCTTCAAGCACGGTACCTCCACGGAGAAGGTGTTCCAGTGTGAGTTTCATCCCATGGCTTGAACTCCAGTAGTTATGTTGAAGCTGAAGCTGTAGTAGAGTTTGTAGGGATGTTGTATGAACCCTATATTTTGGGCCAGTGGGTGTGTACCCCTGGCTGTTGGTAACTAATCAGGTGGCATGGGATGCACCTATAACGAACCTATTTAGCCTAAGCCTGTGACTTTAGCTGGTACTCTATCTAAGTAGCTGTTAATTATGTGCCACTTGTCTGTCATTTTGTTGTGCTTCTATATCACTGTGTGTGCTGGTAAGCTCACCAAATTTGAATGTGGTGAGGGTATCTCACTTCTATCACACACATGGAAATGTTGTTGTCAACCAAACAGCAAGTGTCTGCATGTCCAGAGGCAGAAAAGAAAAAATCGAGCAACCAAACGGCCAGACCTCGAAATCACTAGAAAAAATCGAGGAAACTAGATCCCATGTCCTGTGTATTTTGTACTACCTCTATTTTTAGTTTGTACACCGTACTCCGTGTATCATGTACTCCCAGTTCTGATAATTTGTACATTCTATTCTATGTAGAACTACCTCTTTTTTTATTTTGTACACCCTTTCCTCGCACGGTGCTGCACGTGGCGCGGTAGTACGATGGCCAAACTTCCCTTCGAAGCCTTCGCGTAGCGACACCCGACAGACCTGGCTCGCTGGAGGCTGGCCCGTCGAAGGGCCGAACGCCGCATGTTGGCCCAGTTCATTCTGCGCACGGCACTTGGTTTGCCGTATCACGTAAGGGAACGTGTTACCCGCGTTGGTGGGTACTGCATCCTAGAAGTAGAACGTGTTATGTACTACGGACTATATGTGAGTCGCATGGATTTGTAGTAATTTGGTACCTATGAATCGAAGTATGTTGTTACTGATTGAGGGCCGATACCCTGGTTGGAGATGATCTTTCAGTCTTTGCGGCCCATTTGGAAAACGGCCGGTCTATGTCAGAGGCTCCGGATGATGGAAAAGTCTCAATGGGTAGCGTAAGTGTTTCAGGCCTTCGAAAAAAAATTGTTTTCGAAGCCCGCAGACGCTCCATCTCACCCAAACCCAACCCATCGCGGATGACAGCTAAACTGAAGTATGTGAGGGCCGATTCGCTGGGACCGGGGTGTAGAAGATATTTCAGTCCGTATGGCCCTGTTACAAAGGGACGGTCAATGTCAGAGGCTCCGGATAATGCAAAAGACCTAATGGGTGGCGTCGGCGTACAAAAAAAGGTTTGTGGAACCCATATCTCCCCTGGAAGCACGTAATTTTTTTTCCTTAATGGACCTTACACAGATTTTCAGGTTATAGTGGCCCTTCAATATAACTCATTTGTTTCCCACCTCCGACTTCAGATGCGTCAACTACAATCGCACCAGCAGTGACCGCCGCCGATCTAGGGTCCGTGCTTTCAGACTCCGTGCCGAGCCGAAATCGTCCCCCCGCCGCCGAGCCAAATCGTTCCCCCGCCGCCGCCCCCACTCCGCCGCCCTGCCCCCTCCGCCGCCCCTCCGACTGCAATGGCAGCTAACAATTCGGATCCAGCCGGAGGAGCCAACCAGGTTTGTTCTTCTGGCCCTTGCTTTGCAGCTGTCGAATCTGGCATTACTTTGGTTATGTTGGTTTAGCAGAATACGCACTCCGCTGTTCTAATAATCAGGACTAGACGTTTCTTCCTTTGAGCAAGCGTAGCAGCAGTAATTGTTAGCTGTAATTGCTAACGGATTTTGTCATTATCGCAAAATTACCAAGTTGACATGTTTTAGTGCAAACTTCATGTGAAACACTTTACCCCATTTAGATTTGACTAGTTATCTAATATTTGAAAGCATACTGTTTCTTGAAATGTGATGATACTTAGACTAAATTATACTGTTTTAGTGCAATTTTCACAAAATTTCAACCCATGTATTGAAATTGTTATCTTAGTTCATGTAACCATGGCACCCCCAGTATGATGAACCTAGATCCGCCACTGACTGACGGTGTAATATAACGCCCTACATGTCGGCCATGAAGGCTGCATCTAATCTGAGACGAACACCATCGTTCAGTACGTAACGCGAATTACTTTACAGATTGAGGGGAGAACATACGACGCAACTAACGGGGACCCAGCCTCAGCTGAACAAGTTCCTGATATTGTGTCCGCTGATGCCCCACATGGGCGGACAGAAGCGGAAGCTAGTGCAATCCACTTCCTTGCTACCAATCCGCCCGCGGGGCTTACTGTTGAAGACAGTGACCAGGGTAATCTGTCGCGTCTCTCGCACTTGGCTGCTGGAGACGGTAAGAACGTTTCTGCCGACGACGACACAAGTTCAAGCGACGACGGTCTTGGTCTTTTCGACCATGCAAAGGTCGATCCTCCAACACCTAAGAAGAAACAACTGGTGAGTTCCGTGGGTACGTCAATTCATGAGGCCGTCGGGAGGAAACGGAACATAGCACTTCTACCAGATGTGCCATGTATCGCGGGGAGTGCGACGGTGATGCAGACTAGAAGGGCAAGTAGAGTGAACCGTGACGATGTCGACGAAGGTTCGAATGCAGTGGTCAGTAATGTCCTACCCGCCTCCGGCAGAAACGGGAAACAATCACCGGTGCGAAAACCACCTCCGACGAGAGGAGCATCCGATTCGAAGGCCAAGGCGGCACAATCGAATGCTCGTGCGAGTACCGTTCACCAAAGACCTGCATTGCTCTCTGCTGGTAGGTCAGCTACCCCAACTTCTGTCAACAATGGTATCGGTAATTCGTTGGCCGTACAGAGTTGCCCCAGTTATGCAATCCCAGGTAGCAGTTCGTCGCCTATTTTACAACTCAGCAGTCACGCACCGTTGAAGGGCGCAGACATGAGGGTACCCATTAACTACAAGAAGGGCTACAGCCACAGCGATCTCATGGATATCAGATGGAACAGAGGCAACCCCTACATTACTTGCGTGAGGGACGCGACTGATCCTCGATTCCACACGTTGATACAGCAGGACTACTATGAGACGGTGGTCACTTGTCTGGATACTCCTGTGGTTCCACAGAAGACAATTGACTGGGACTTCGTCAGAGCTCACGAGGAACACTTCCAGGGTGTGGAACAAGCCTGTATTGATCGCAATGTCTTCCACCTCACAGAACTACAGAAGGACTGGTGCCAAGAGGTGATTATGCAGTTCTACGCCACACTGTATGTCGACAAGGAGAAGAACATGTGGTGGATGACTAATGGCCGCAGGTACACATGCACATTCCTAGAATTTGCTGACAGTCTTGGTATTAAAGGATTTGACAAAGAGCAGGAGGAACTCAAATTTCGGATTCATGCATCAAAGGGCAACCATAGTCCATCTGAGCTTTCCGTTCTGTACCCCGCATCAGCTCTTCAGAAGCCTGACTTCGTGAAGGGCTCAAACAAGTACATGCTGCCACTGCCTTTAACACTAAGCCGCATCTTGAGGCGAACTATCACTCCCAAGTTGGGTGACTCCGGCAACATCCGCAGGTGGTCCTCTAAACTGTTATTGCAGTTCCAGAAACAAGAGGACTTCCAGGTCCTGGATTTCATATTGAACGAGGTGAAGAACGCAAGCGCGGACACCAACCGGTCTCTTCCCTATGCACCTTTCATCCAGCTTGTTGTTGAGAAGATCAGCAAACTAAAGTTCAAGTACGACAGGACTCACGAGTCTTACAAGCCACCTATCCAGGGTACGAGTCGCCATCGCGTGAGAGCACCAGCGACGGTTCGGGCAATGCAGGTAATACATCGCCTGACGTTGTTGCCACCGAGAAGGTCGGCTGCTGCTCAGACTGTTGGTACAAGCGGCAGTTCGGGGAAGATTTTACCGCACTGGTGTCGGACGTGAAGAACATCAAGGTATACCTCCAAAAACTCAAGAGACCCCGGACGTAATTCTCCTGGTTAGTGTTCATCGCCCAGCACGGATGCTGGCTCATTTCTTTCTTGCTCAGTGTGTGTTATCCTGTTCATTGACGGCTAATGTATAAATATGCTGTGAAAAACATTTGTTGGAAACTTTATTGCTCATCGCCTGTACTACACATTCCGTCAGACTTGATGGCTGTACTACCCCTGTTGTTTCGATTCCGTTTGAACATTGTAACAATAATCAGTGAAGCATTGTAACACTGGGTATATGTCCATACAGTGCATCTCATACATTGAAAAGTGCATACGATAGGCAGTTCCATACATTTGTGTAAGGTAAGATAAATAGCGTTTGCTTACATGCTTTTCCACACTGAAAACAGATAGCCTACCACCACCGGTTCGGCACCATCCACACCGGGGTCTGCTGCCTCCCCCAGAGTCTGTCGTCGTACTCCAGGTCCGCCCCTATCGTTGCATCGTCCAACAGGCTTAAGCGACACCAGTCTGGACGATGGCCGGGCAGCGGAATGTTCCGTGCATGTGTCGTGTAAACGTAGTCTCCAGCCAGGATTGTCGGCCTAGCTTCCTGGCCGGGGGGAGGCTCAGGTGGCACGAACCATATGGGCTGGTTCGTCCCCAGGAAAAGTGACCTACCTCCAAAGCCAGTTTTCCGTTCCCAGCCGTGCTCGTGGTGCCTACTCCCGGTGGTCTCCCGGTGATAGACGAAGCAACGCAGACGAGGGTAGGTATGTACGGTGCGCCCTTGGAATGCAGTATTGTGGTTACAGCTTGCACGCGAACCCGTGGTGTGCACCCAGAGTAGAGAGCTCCTTGCCGGCGAATGGGAGAGGAACCAACACCGTGAATCCAGCTCGTCGTCGTCCCACTTCGTCCTCATCTTGGTCGTCCTCCAGTATTGTTGGAGCCTTTAATGGTGCTTGGTCCGCCGTCGCCTTTAGATTGTACAAAACATGATATTAAACATGGTGTCCGATCTGTGATATTGTACAAAACATGTATGGACTATCGCCTTT